>LS043879.1:11304-23180 GCA_900241095.1 Acartia tonsa | reverse complement strand
AAAAAAAAACAAAAAAATTATTAAAAAAACCAAAAAAACCTGGTTTTTATTAATAAAAACCAATAAAAACCGGTTTAAACCAAAAAAACCACACTGGTTTGATCTTTTTTAAAAAAAAACCTGTTTTTTTCCCATCTCTGTTTGTAATGATATTTCGTAAAGATGTAGGTACCTATTTTATTTTCTGTAAAATTAATTTTTGGTCGTAAATATATTTGTAATTAAACAATGGATGAATAGTAGGTATCATTTTCCAGTATGGCTTCAAAACAAAATAATGAAAAATAATGTATAGCATCTATTATTGTATGACGTACTTGCATTTCCTTTTTTAAAAAAAATATGTTACCTGATCTGTGATTGTTATGGGTGCAAGGTCTACAATCTTGCGTAGCTTCAGAGGTGGAGGCCCACTACCAATCATAGGAACGTGATGAGTAAAAACACAGAGCGTGTCACTGGGCAAACCATCCAGGCGCTGCTGAGCGTTTTCTATGGCTAACTGGAGGTCGCGCCGTAACACAAATCCAACCAAATATTGAGATTCTCTGAAAAAACAAAATAGTTAAAATAATATAAAAATAAATAGGTAGGTATATTATAAGCTTATTCAACACTATACCTTAATTAACACAAGCTAGATTTTAATTAAGCTAGAGTCCATACTGTGCATAGTAATTGCGCCTGTTCTTGGCAAGTCATTACCCCTATCTCTACTTTTAATGTTACGGAACTGACAAAGCAGCAGTAAGCACTATTTTTTCGTCGTATGTTATTACACTATTTTAAAACTATACCTCCCCGACGACGAGCGAATGGGCTTTATAGTCATGAATGTTCAGAACTATGGCCAGTAGATAGAGTAGCAAAGACTCCTAGGGGTAAGTATTAGAGTAACCCCCTAAACTTGGGACAAAAGAGGACAATGCAAGAAAAGAGTAAGAGGTGTTTTTTTCTGTTTAATAAGTATAATATAAAAATAAACCAAAAAATGAGTTTTAACTTTTAACAGTTTATAAAAAAAAATCGAAAGCGATTTTTGAAGAAATGGCATACCTAAATAGTTTTGTTGAGTTCAATCTTAACATATGATATTTATTGCTACTTACTTTGAAACAACAACTGGGAAACCATTGTGATCTGAATTCTTCATAACCTCCTTGAGTTCCCTCAAAGTTGTGCTGTCCTGAGTAATCACATCGAGGGCCTCATTACGCTGCGGCTGCATAACATCAGCAGCCAAGGTTGTGTGGCCAAATTCATCCTGAAAATAATTGAAATGGTTGTTGTGCCATTATTTTAACTTCTAATCAACAAGGTAGTAGAAACCTTGGTTATTCATCTTGAAAAAGAAAAAAAAAACTTTGATCCTCAAGTCTAAAAGGTAATTAGATAGTGCAGGAAAAAAAGGCTTTAGTTTTAATGTATTTTTAATTCAATAGATTTCATGTTGGGTATGAATGAAAAATATTAAATTAATTTCTAAAATTATATGTTACAACTCGGTAGGTGTGGAATAATAGCAAAAAGATCTTGCAATTTCTTTCTGTTTCTTTTCAATGGTAAATATATAACACAATTCTCTTTTAGATAATGTTGTATTTAAAAATATTTGTATTGTATATTAGATTACCTTACAGTCCAAGAATGGGTATCCATTAAGGTCGATGTGGGCATCATATATACCCATCTTGCCCAGGGCATCACCAACCCATTTACTGGCCATGGCTGCAGCCATCAAAGGTACGATGTATCTCACTCCACCTAGCAAAATTAAAAAACAATGACTCTAAATATAATTTGATACATTACGTATAGAAATAAAATATTGTAATGTAAAGTTTTTGTTTTATTTCATTATCATTATTTTTTTTCTATTTTACTTAATTTAAGAAAGCGTTTCCATTTAATTAAAGTAATATATAGTTTGTACCTGTAAGTTCAAACATGATAACAACTAAGCTGACAGTCATTCTAGTGACGCCTCCAAGTACTGCAGCAGCTCCAACCATGGCATACAACCCAGGAGTTATACAGGACTCGTCTTGACTGCATTTTCCCTCAAAGAACCATGGCAAGGAATCGTGATAATAGTAGACAAGTTGCTCCATTCCAATGCCCACAATTCTTCCAACAATAGCTCCCATGGCAAGTGATGGTATGAACAGACCAGCCGGAATCTTCAAACCAAATGTAAATATTGTAATTACCATCTTGAATATGAGAGCAAGGATAAGCTGCCAGAGAGCTGTGTATACTCCATCGCCGGCTTTGGCAATTGGAACCTCATGGTTCACGTTAGTAAAGTCACGGTCAATGTAGTCACAAATATCATGTTCATTTGTGACACCACATTGTGTAAACAACAAGTAAATGAGTTCACTTGTATTCATTCTAGTATATTTATTGGGGAATGCTAAAAGTGCTGTGAACAGTGTGACAGCTAAAACTTCTAAAACCGGATACTGACCAAGCTTTGACGTCTTTCTAAAGCGACACCAATAGATGTTAGCTTTGATAAACAGTGCACCAATTATTCCTCCAATTACACCGAGCATTAAGAATGGCACAAGCTCCACAAAGAGCCACGGTTTGTTGTATTCCACGTAGAAGAGAACACTGTGCTCGTTTCCAAAAGGATTAATTGACTGAAGTACAAAAGCAGCAACAAGGGCACAGAAGAATGATCTCCACAAGGTTTTTAAAGGAAAATAGTAGCTCACTTCTTCCAAGCTGAATAGAACTCCTCCGATTGGAGCCCCGAAAGCTACCGAGACACCAGCAGCAGATGCAGCTGACAATATTTCTCTTTTCTTTGCTTCATTTTTTCCATACTTGGGAAATAAATATGATATAATATTTCCAATGCAACAAGCCATGTGTACCATTGGTCCTTCCTTGCCAAGACTTAATCCACTGGCAACTGAGAGCATGATTCCAACGGCTTTGATTAGCAGAGTCCATTTTCCCAAATATCCACGTATAATAAAACCACTCAGTATTGTTTTAATTTCTGGAATACCGGAGCCACACGCATAGGGAGCAAACATTCTGACCAGTGAAGCTGCTAGAAGTGCAAACAGCATAGCCCAGCCAACATAGAAGAGATATCTAAATATGTAACCAGCGGCTCCGTCTCTACCTACGCCTAGCATCTCTGGCCATGTGACCCAAAGTGAGCAGTTACCAGATATGTCTCGTACTGTCTCATTTGAGCTCCAGCAACACTGCTCCATATTTAGATAGAAAGCGCTGGGACACAATCCAAACTTGAGGTCAGTGAGCCAAGTTGCACCAATATCAATAACACCGGCCATGACACCTGACAAGACGCCGACAATAAGAACACAGACCCAGCCAGACCAAGCGTCATGGGCGCCCTTCAGCAGGTCCCACCAAGACTCTTCTTTCTTCTTTACAATATATCTAAAGCAAAACAAATTGTAAAAATTTAAGATAAGTGAATTTGAAATAACTTAGGTAGTAGAGATAACTCCTTTAAAGGATACAATAAGATTGTTTCACGTATATTAGGAATTGTGTAATATAAATACTCAATGCATACTAACCTATGTCTAGTTCTATCACGGGCAATATCTCTTTGCCAGTCAATTGTGTGAAAATCATCATACTGCCCAAGCCCAGGAATATCATCATTGAATGAGGCATTGCCAATACCTCCGCTGGAGTCTGTTGGATCTCCTGGAGCGGAGGATTCACTGGATGAACCAGCATGGGTTATGTGCAACAGATCATCATCACTGATATTGGATTGGGCTCCGTACCGGCTGAAAAAACACACTTGTAAAGATATATAACTACAAATTCATAGTCATTATCATAAACTAGGTAACATGTACCATAACTAACAAAGTCGTTGTGATCGTGAATTTTGTTAAAATAAGAAGGACGATGTACTCTATAAACTAGTAATGCATTAGGAAACCTCTTATGAAACTTAATATTTTATATTTTTCACTGCAGCTTTGCCGCCAATGTAGGCTAAAAATTAGAGATAGTGAAATAAAAAAACATCATAATTGCTCCAAATTTTAAGATATATAAATAATACCTAATTGAATTATTTGATTCCCCATTACCCATAGTTACAGAAGCATTTTTTATTGTTTGCTATTAACATAAAGTCGAAGACAAAAACACATTTTCATGAAATTTAATCTAAACAAGAGGTCTTTCGGCAGAATTTCTTTCAAAAACTTCTAAACAAAGTATTTCATTCTGATGCTGATTAGTTGTTTGATAGAATCAAATGATATAAATATGTTGTGTTTTCCATAAAATAACAGCTGTAGCATCTTTTAAGAGAAAATAGATATACTAACCTGGAAGTTGTTCCCGGCCCAGGTTCGTCCATTATTGTGCAGTAACCAAATGAATCCTTGGAATATCTATCTATTAATTCACTTGTTGGAGAAACTAACGCCATGTAGTACAATCAAACCATAAACTCATCACACATAATAAATTCACATTATTACGCTATTAATTTATTTTTAGATACAAAACTCTGAAATATTTACATAATTAATGAATCATAAAATGGCGGGGACGATTTTTGTTATTAAATGATATCAATTAAGGATATATAAAATAAACATACGTACGTTTAAAAGCCCATATGTATAGGCGCGATGTGTCAGTCTTAAAAAGCCAAAATAACTTTTGATATATTATTTAATGAAAATTAGCTTTATGTAATTTACCAATTAAAGGTTGTGTGGTTTAAATACAACGTATACTTTAATTTAATTAAATTGGCAGATAAGTCTGTCTGGCCTCAGTAAGAAAAAAACAATTACAAAAATGACGAAAGAGAAAACAGCGCTACCATATTTATTTAAAAAAACTGTTATATTTATTTTTTGGGATTATTTTTCTTTTTTTGATATCCTAAAATTAATGATTTAATTTTAATATCTTTTACTAATAAAGGTAATTAGTTTCTTATGATTTTGTTTTGAAATTTTTGAGATTTTATACACAAGACGAAATTTAAAATTAAAATATTTTGGCAACTTTGATGCGAGCTTTGCCGCGGAAATTGTTTTTAACAGGGTTAACAAAAAAAAGATTTTATATGTTTTATTTTTAATATTATGAAAGAAAACACCATGCAAAACCGAAAAATTATTTATATAGGATTAAAAAAAATATTAAATATCTGCACTTTAAAGAATAAAACTTTTGAATAACAACGTTTTAAAGATATTATTAAATATTTTGCTAAAAAGTTGTTTATTTCTGATGAGACAGCTGTTAATATGTAATTTCACTTGATTCTTAGCAGACATAAACATGCGGTATTGTTGTTATTTATAAATTGTGAAATAATTTAAATAATTATTTTTGTCAATTTTAGAAGCTATGATGCTAAAGTATATAAATTGATATTTTAAGAGGGAGGCAGGAGACATTGAAATTATGTAAATGGTAATACCCAACGAGTTACACTTAAGATCCCTGATTGCCAGTTGGTTTCATAGTATATATAATAAATCTAAACTTAAAGCAGTGAATAGTTTAAGATAATTTAATAATTAAAAAGTTGTTGTTAGGGATATTTAGAGTTAAGACAATGGAAGATAATTCAATATATATCCCCAAAGAGGAAAGCAAGATTACTCTCTTTCTATATATATCTCTTATATATATTATTATTGGTTAAATGTTGGGAAACTGTACTAATATATAGATTGGAATTAATCTTTCAAAATCCAGTAAAAAGTATTCAAAGTTTCTGAGTCAGTGGAAAAGATAACATGGTTATAAAACTTTGGAGACCATCCCAGTTTCCCCTTCCTCCCTGAGTGGATGTTGTCTTTAAAAATGTCGATCATATTCACTTTTTACTATTGCAACTAGTTCATTGTAATTTTCTTGAGTATTGAAGCTATTTGTGCTGCCATGTTTATTAAATGTTAAGTTAAAGCTTAGACGTTGATAAAATTATGTCTATTTGTTTCAGAACTCTACTCACTAGTAATGAATCACGGTGTAGGTGCTGAAGGTCTTCTTGCAGCCCAGTCTGCACTGACGGACTCCGCTGATAACTATGGCAATGACCCCAGACTTGAACAATTGTGGGCTATGAAGGCTATGGACCATGCTGAAGTGTATTTCAATTTGCTCTGCTCAGTTGATCCTAGTAGATTAAAACTTACAGGCAAGCACAATTTCTTTATATTAAAACTTACTATACAACTTAATCATAATACAAACCTTACCCCACTGAACTTTGGAACACTCGTTTGGAACACTCAATTTCTCCCTTGTTTTCCAATTTTTTTGGAACATCAAATGGGGGAAATGCAAATGTCATTCTAAAAAAAAAATTTAATTGAAAAAAATAGTGTACCTAAATAATGTTCCAAAAGACTGAGTGGGATAGTCACAATTTAATTTGGAATATTTTTTTTTTAATTCAGAGATTTTTCAAATTTTCAAATATTTAAATTAAGCATAAAAAACATGTCAAAAAAATCAACAAAGACAAAAACCTAAAAAATCTTCCAAATTTCAAAATAATGTTCCAACGAGGATATTTTATCCCCACTCAAAAAATCATTTTGGAACATTATAATAAGTGGGGTAAAAGTTTTTTAAGAATCAATATTACCAAATTTTTTATTTGCCCCACTGCACTGGTTATAATGTTCCAAACTGATTTTAGTGGGGAAAAAACTTTAAGAACCCACCCCAGTTTCATAGATAGATTTAATTATTTTATATTATTAACTTAAAGACAAAACTGAGCGATTTATTGATGCTACATTAAACTAATATTTTCTTATATTTATAGGATCTCTGGAATCTGATACAAAAATTTATGAACACTTCAAAGAGACATTTCCAGACCTATCCATAGGCAAGCTCACAGAATCCGATATTAAATCAGAGGATGCCAAACTAAAGTGGCGAGAATTCAGTGATTTCTACAAGGATGTTGAGGACTTTAGTTTGGGCTCTCTGCTTCGTCTAGACGCATCAAAGGATTATTCTGAAGAGAACACTATTATTGCCATTAAAATTCAGTTTTTGGCTATTGAGATCGCCAGAAACAGAGAACATTTCAACGACAGCATAAGGGATAATTTCAAACCGACTCCACGCAAACCCAAGTCTAAACAACCCCAACTGAGCGGTTTAGGAGGAGGAAGTCAGATGTCTGAAATCGAGCACGAACTACAACAGATTATTGGCGGAAGTCATCCAATGCTACAATAGCACTCTGCTTTTTTTACTTTTGTACCGTTTTTCATTTTATATGCGTGTTTTTTTTATAACAGCCAATACTCTTTTATTTGTATGATCTCTACTATGTAGGAGAAGCAGAAAAAAATCGATTTTAATAACTCCACAGAAAGAGTAGATACTAGGAAAGTAAAACAAAACTTTTTTCTGACGTTAAATCAGAGAAGATTTTACAAATGTGCTATTATTTGTCTTTTGTTCAGAATCAAAATGTTGCTTGGGTTTCCTGATGCTGAGGGTGGAGATACAGAGGAGGCATATGATCCATCAAAACTCATTAGAGAACAAAACAGGAAAGTTGTTAATTGAATGTTTGAAAATTATAGGATTTTGGTTTATTTAAGTATGAAGTATCTATTTCATAATATTTTTAGATTATATATTAATTTCAGTTTAGTCTTTTAGATCAAGTTTAAACATAAGTAAAAGTTTCTGATCAAAAAACTAAAAATCAAACTCAGCAAAGTCCTCGATTTTACTCCAATGCTAATTATATTGTTTTATTTGAAATCTTTATTCATTTCTATTATCATATATTGATTCAACTGGAAATATAAGGATTAAGGTAAGATAAAATTAATTTAAAAATTAACATCAAATCAGGAAGAATAAGAAAAGTGGTGGATTTCAGTCAATGGGTCTATCACAGGCCGTCCTAAATGGCATCCACAAGAAGGGCTATCAAGTGCCCACACCTATCCAAAGAAAAACTATTCCCCTTATTTTGGATAATAAAGATGTAGTCGCCATGGCAAGGACAGGTTCTGGAAAGACGGCCTGCTTTCTTTTGCCCTTATTTGAGAAGCTGAAGTGTAGGACAGCGAAGACAGGAGCGAGAGCTTTGGTTATCTCACCAACAAGAGAGTTGTGCCTTCAAACTTTAAGATTCGCTAAAGAAATCGGAAAATTTACAGGTAAACTGGTTTTTTACAAAAATTCTCAAATTTTCGAACAAACGGTTCCATCTCCTTATGTTAAGAAGCATTACAATTTACAGCTTTTCAGGTTAAATATATGCTTTAGTTTTTAATTTTGTAATATATTTAAACTAGAGGACATAATTTCATTGAAAGAACTTCCCTATTCAGGCTTAAGATATGAGTGTATTCTTGGAGGAGATTCCATAGAAAAACAATTTGCTGCAATACATCAAAATCCTGATGTAATTTTCGCCACTCCTGGTCGTTTCGTCCATTTGTGTGTCGAGATGAGCCTTAAACTGGACAGTGTTCAATACGTAGTATTTGACGAGGCGGACAGGCTTTTCGAAATGGGTTTCGGTGAGCAACTGCGTGAAATGTTGTACCGATTACCTGAAAACAGGCAGACTGTCTTGTTCTCTGCCACTTTGCCCAAGTTGTTGGTTGACTTCTCCAAGGCAGGTCTCAATGACCCTACTCTTATCAGATTGGATCTTGAAACAAAAGTACCAGAAACCTTGAAAATGGCATTTTTCAACTGCCGAGCAGATCTAAAGGATGCTCTTCTACTATATTTGTTGAAGGTATATATTTGTTTATTAAATTGTTGTTTAAAGTCTAACGCCCTTTCAAAAAATTGGATCTAGTGCAGTTTATAGTAAAATGTTGCTAGAAACGATTATTTCCACAAAAAGTAAAAACTTTATAGTCTGCCGATCGTTTGAAGATTTAACATAACATAAGGCTCTGTGCATTATTTGATTTTCACTAAGAGGCCACTTAAAATAATGAACGATGTTCGGGCATAACTTGTAAGTTAGCCGTTTGGCAGCTAGCTGTCTTTAAAGTTAGTAGATTTAAGAGAAAGTCAATCCTAGCAATTTTTATACAGTGAACACTATAGTGCACTACAAGATATAAAAATTTAATATGTGTGAAGCTCTTTTTAACTACTTAGATTATAAATGAAAAGAAATCTTTTAAAAAAATTTTTTGTATAGGATGTGATAGAGCCTGGCGAGCAGACAGTTATATTTGCAGCCACCCGTCACCACGTTGAATATCTTCAAATCCTTCTAGAAATGGCCAACATTCCTGCAACCTACATTTTCAGTAATCTTGACCCAGCCGCCAGGAAAATCAACGTTGCAAAGTTCGCTCAGAAAGTGACCAACGTGCTTGTTGTCACTGATATTGCTGCCCGTGGTATTGATATTCCCATGCTTGATAACGTTATCAACTATCATTTCCCAGCTAGAAGCAAGCTGTTTGTGCACAGAGTTGGTCGTGTTGCCAGAGCTGGCAGGGAAGGCACTGCCTACTCATTTGTCGGGCTGGATGAGATTCCATACTTTATTGACCTTCAACTGTTTCTGGGCGGATCTACAGATGTGATTCCCCTGAATCCTGACGCAAACATTGACTGGCACAGACGTATTGGTAAAGTTCCTTCCAACGTGGGTGAGGAATACAATGAGAATATTCGAGTTTGGTACAAGAACAATGTCGACATGCAGAGGACCAAGAAAACTGCACAAAATGGATATAAACAATATTTGAAGTCAAGGTCAGATTTATTTAATTAATTTCTATTTCTAGATTTAATATAGGATTATAATAAAAAGTCATTAACCAAAAATTACCCCCCCCCAAAAAAAAAAAAAAATATTTTCTTTTTTTAAAATCGAAAAAAAAATTGGTTGTGGGATTTAACTCCCCCTTTCTTAAGGGCCCCTATAGGCCTCTAGGGGCTTGTCTGCTAGTTAAAAATATAATAGCAGGTATGTAGTATGTACGTTATTGCAATCTTGTATTATTGTACACTGTAATTTTTTATTTTAAAGGATATTTAGGTAATTATTTTAAATAATATTTTAAAATTTATTAATTTTTAAGGCCTGGAGCAAGCGTGGAAAGTGTGAAGAGGAGCAGAGAATTGAAAGAAGCTGAAATTGGAGAGCACCCACTTTTGCGGGTTTCCAAAACAGACCTGGACAAGGCACAGGTTGATCTGCTACAGGCCATGAAAAATTTCCGCCCGAAAGCGACAATTTTTGAGATTTGTGGAGCTAAAAATAAAGATGCGTTTGAAGTTATGTCGTCTAAAAGGAAACGGTGTGAGCCGGTGATTGAGAGTGTGGCAAAGAAAAAGATGATTAAGCAACAGGTAATTAAGATAATACTGTTCAGGGACAAGGGACCAGGATTCTGATAAACAATTCTAAGTGAAAATGTCCCCACTTCCTCCCCCCTCCCCTTCTTATCCACTTTCCTTTAGTTACATAACAAATTAAGTTTTACGCTAACACTACGCTATTCAAATATCCAAATTTTCACCAATCGCCGCCCCTGGATACTATTAAGTTAAGAGGAATAATTTCCTCTTGAATTTTTCTGTCAGTTAAAGTTTACAGTAAGATTTTCTATTTAATTACTTTAATTGCTCTTGCTAGATTTAATTCTGTTATTTTAATCAAGGAGAAGAGCGACAATGATAATCGTGAGAAAGTTGCTCTTGACATGGGCACTGACAATGATGTCAATGATGCATTCAAAACAGTTGTCCGTGGAGCAGCACCTAGGGATCCGTGCCAGAAAAAGAAGAAAGAATGGAAGAGAGATGAGAATTATATTAAATATGAATCCCATGATAAATACGGTGAAGCTGGTTATGCCTTGGATACTGGATTTTCTGCTCAGGTAACTGTTTCATCAGGTTTTAAAGGATAAAAATAAAAAATGATTTAAATAGGTACTGAAAACGAAAAGGCCAGACTTGACATTTTAAATCTTAATTAATAAAATTAAAAATAAAACAATATTTTTATTTTACAATTGCCACATCTTCAAAATTCTGGTTATACGAGTAATAAATACAATGTAGCTAGTAGCTACGCAGAATATTGTGTATTTGAGGAAATTTTGCTTGGAAGGGCGAAGGTACCCTCCCCCACTATAGTTAAAAAAAAGCTTCTTCGTGATTGAGAACCATATTGGTTTATTGGTTAGAGAGATCCTAAGCGACAGACACAACTACATACAGACATCCTGTTACTATTATATAATGATCTAACATAAACATATTTAAATGTTACTTTAGGCTAGAAATGCTGCGCTAGATTTAACAGCCGACGATGATAGGGGCTTAAGAGTAAACAAGGCTATCACAAAGTAAGTTTTTTTACTGTGGTAACCATAGTGGTGCCATGTAACCTTAATTTTTACTTTTCATTTAGCCAAAAATGTCTTAATTCATTAGTTAAAGGTGATCTATGCTCTAGTTCGGACATAGTCCTCTATACCATAATAAAATAAAATTTGTGATCTCTTAGAAGATGGCCCATTCCCATTTACAATTATTAACATTATTAAAAACACATGTTGATTAGGTAAATAAAACAACACTTTTTTATTGTTTAGATGGGACGCCAAGCAGAAGAAATATGTGAAGGTTCAAGATGATAAAAAGAAAATATTAACTGAGAGTGGAGTCTACATATCTGCAACATATAAAACAAATAGGTAACAGAAATAGACCAATACGCATGCACAATTATCTATTCATTATTAGGGTTTTGTTTTCCTGGCATACGCAGAAAAATCCCAGGGTGAGAGGGGACATTGGAATGATTTTTACACTAGTTCCCAAAGTTTTATAGTGACAATTTCTTATTCTCTTAAATA
>LS043878.1:65653-83370 GCA_900241095.1 Acartia tonsa | reverse complement strand
ATAAACTTTGGTTAATTTTGCTCGACATACAAATTTTGGATAAAAATCTACATTCTGATGCCAGAAAAAAATAAATTTGCCAACATTTTTAATCTTTTTTTGCAATAATTTTAGAAATAGCTAAATTAAAACCTCATAAGTTTCAAATGCTAAATCAAGTTTATCTGAATAATTCTACTAAATCGTCTTGGACATTTTTGACGAATTATTTATTCCAGTTTTATTTTAATTGGGAAGGGGGGGCTTTTGAATCATGTTTCATAATTTTGCAGAAGGCCGGGCTTACAAAACTGGTATTAATTTTATGATTTTTATTTTAATGTCATGGAAATTGTCTGTAATACGATGCTGTAAATGATTGATTTTTAAGTATGGCTGTGTATCGGTTTTTATCCAGAGGTATCAGGTTCTAAGCCTGACTGGAAGTATTATTAATTAAAATGATTTATGTTAAAAACTTTGGGCCTCTAGTTGGTTTAGATGCATATGTGCCATGTGTCTTATTTATGACTAGTATTTTGGTTCTACTTAGCACAGACAACTAACCCTTAACCTTAATTTAGACACACTACATGCAATTGATATATTATTAATTGGATGTTGCACCAGATTTTCATATACTCTGATAGAGTAAAACTTGCAGCTGGCTAAGATAACGACACCCCCCATCTACCCATTTTAACACATTAATTCCCCTCCTACTAGATGAACGAACTGTCCAAAAATTAGTTCAATATTAGAAAACTAAGTTGACGACAAATTTTCCCCTGTTAATTTATCCACGTTTATTCTATCTATATAATTGCACATATATTTCAAGTGGTTTTATAGAAAAAAACCTAAAAGTTTATTCTTTATCATCTAAATAAATTAACACAAAACATTTAATAAGTTCAAAAAAAACAATCCGAAAGCATTGCCTAATTTTTTCTCTCCTTTAATGGCGTTTTACGTTACCACTGAGTCTTAGGAGAAAGCTCAAAGTGTCATGTGTGACGTCATAAAAATAAATCTAAAAAGGAGGGATGAGAGGAGAAGTGGGAAAGGACACCCTTAAAAAAGAGATGGATTTTTATGACTTCACACATGACACTTTGAGCTTTCTCAATCTTGATTTAAGAAAGGATAAGGAAATGAAAGAATTCAACTTTCTTACCCCTACAAGAATTAAACTTTGGTCCTGGTTTTACATCAACCTCTGACTCCTCGCACAACGCTATAAGAATGAAGTTATGTTTATATAATATTTTAAAGACCAGTCGATATGAAAGTTAAGATTAGAATAAAATGATTAAATGTCAAACTTTCACCTAACTACTGAACCGATATGTTTCTTCTCTTCAACCTAGCTTCTCAAGAAAAGATTCTATTGGATCAAAAAGTGACTTTTTTGTTTGTCAGTTAAGATCTCGCTAACCACTGAACAGATTTGTTTTCAAGTTAATTTTAATACAGATCCCCTGGATGCAAGGGATATAGCCCCTAAAATATCAATACAAAATAAGCTTAGGTTCATTCAATTTCTTTCAATTTATTTCCATAACATATTAATAGGTCTCGAAGCCATACTGAAATAGTTATTTTTCGCATCGTATTATAAACAGCTTTCCGTAGATATAAAAATGAAAAATTATATGATTAAAACCAGTTTTGTTAGCCACGAGGGACCAAAGACCCGTGCTTACAAAACTGGTATTGATTTTATGATTTTTTTTATTAATATTCGAGAAAAATTGTTTCTAATACGGTTTCTATACATGATTTTTCATTATAGATGAGGCAATCCTCGAAAAAAATTTCCCCGTCAATAAAAGCTATAAAAGAAAGCTAGACAGACAGAATAAAGGAGAGTAAAAAATGAAAAGAAAACTTTTTTATGTTAAGAAAAATTAGACCATTGAGAACTATAACTAAACTTTTAAAATGTTTATTAGGGCTACGTGTGGGCTTATTTCCTTATACTTTTAAAGTAGCGAAGATACTTTATAGCCATAGTTTCTGTCTTTCAGTTAAATAGTTTTTACCTAATCTTTTTAAAGGCCTTATAAGCTTGATAATTTGTGAAAAGGTTAAAAAAATTCCTTTAAAAGTTTATATACAGAGAATTTCTACTGTATTTTTCGTTTATTAATGTATTCATTTAGTTTTATTTATGATTGATTAATACTAAATCTAAGGTAACTTAAACGTTTCGATGACTATGAAATTTAAATTATCTATTGCCTTTATTTATAATACTTTTTAAATCTTCTTATGTTTAGATTTTATTGTACTTTACTTATAGAGTTATCAAGAATGTTTTATTTTATGACTTGTAATTGCTGCGCTACATTTGGATATACTGATCCTTGCGCATTGTGTTTATAAGCTTGAAATGAGGCATTTCATAATAAAATTAAACTATGTAGCTGATTTATTAGTCTTATCGTTACAAAAAATATTATTTTTAAAAGCGACGCTTTTCTATAATTAGGGTCGGTCCGTACGTCCGTCCGTTACAAACTTTGCATGATGATCCCTGTAGTAAATATACGTATAATTTTGTCAAAACTTAGATTTGGATGAAACCACTGCTTTTGATATAAACAATTTTATTAGCCAAAGCATTGTATTATTCAAAAGCTGCCTAAGAAACCCAAAAATTAAGTTTCAAAATGTCCCTCTTATTATCCTAAATTAGGGCAACGGCTATTCAAATTATTACTCATTGTAATTTTTAATTGTTTCATTGTCTTTTAAAACATTTTATACTTTTTGGGAGCCTAAAACATAAAAATACTTTCAGCCCAAAAAGTAATAGTTTTTTTTGTACAATTTTAAGTAACATTTTTTTTGACAGCACGGCTACTATACACTATA
The DNA here is from genome assembly GCA_900241095.1 of Acartia tonsa. NCBI lineage: Eukaryota > Metazoa > Arthropoda > Copepoda > Calanoida > Acartiidae > Acartia > Acartia tonsa. Next base: position 80,511 of record LS043878.1, on the reverse strand, counting down.
CTTTTTGACATCTTCTAAAGAAAATTTTCTTCTAATAAGTGCTAAAAAAAAATTTGCTATTCAGTAGCCGCGCGATAAATGGACGCTCATCCCTAATTACGATACACAAAGTTACCCCTTCTGTAGAATACAATTAATGGTTGAAACGTTTCAACACTAATCTTAATGAACCATCCAAGAAAAATCAATTCTCCAAAGTTGTTGAGCTATCGAATAAGAAAACATTACCATAAAACGTGCGGGTACTAGTGTAATAAACAGCCCAATGTCCCCTCCATCTCTGGATTAAATAGGTAGTGAATGTAACCTTCCCAATAATAGTTATATAATCTTCTCTGGACCTAAAAGAAGCTTCACATTAAAGAAGAGCCATATCAATTCACTGTCATACAAACTGACAAACAAACATTTCAATAATATCATTTTTCTATTTATAATAAAACTTTCTGGAAGATGATTAAAGTTCCTCCACAGATTATGACGTCACACGATAGAAAAGCCAATGAGAGGCCAGTATACACGGTAATTGACCAATGGTAAAATTTATGCTGGCCTCTCATTGATTATTTTATCGTATGACGTCATTATCTGTGGAGGGACTTTAATCATCTTCAACTTTCTGTTTTTCATAAACTTTTACCATAACTTATATTCTCGTATTCATTCGAATCCGGTGGATAGGAACCGGTTCTCATCCATACGAAAAAATTATGTCTAGCATCGTATTATATCCAGTTTTCTACGAATATAGAAATGTACAAAAGAAATGTACAAAACTAGTTTTAATCCTATAATTGTACATTCAATATCCGCGGAAAGCCGTTTATAATACGATACGAGAAATAACTAATATTCCCCCTATTCTATTATTATAACACTTTGTGTAAGTATTATATATATCAAACTTACTTTCATCATTGCTTGAGGTATAACCTATAGATGTATAGTGGAAGTTTTTAATAACGCTTTATTCAAATAAATTAAAATATTGGGGTATATTTCGTGGCAACGCCTCATAAGGGACGTTTCTTCGTTTTTTCACATTAGTTTTTATAGGTTATTTTAGGTTAAGTTAGGTTAAGTTGTGTTAAGTGATTACCCCGCAGGGTTAGAGCCCCCCGGTGGGACTAGAAATAGAAGAAAAGCTACTGTGAAAATACGAAAAAACGCCCCCTAAGAGGCGTTGCCAAGAAATGGACGATATCCGATTATTGTTCCTTGTGACATTATGGTTAACGTTCCTTGCTTCTTTAGTGGAAATTATATTTTCATTTTTTTGATTATGATGATGGTCATATTAATATAAAAAGTATAATAACATTTCTTAATTGTTAACTTAAAAACATTGGTACTTAAACTTTGGTTTGTTGATTGTTGTATTATTCAAAACTTTGAACTTATAATAAAATCTACGACAGGGGTACTTTGTTTATCATCATTAGGAAGGTATTTTTTCATACATTGTCTTATTCCTTAAGATATCTGATTTTCTTGTTGGAAGAAATCCTCTAGAGTTTGTATTGTTTCTTTAATAATAACAGCAAAAACACATATCGTAATGGTAAGACTCATTTTTTCAATAGATAAAAAGGTGAAGGCTAGTTAGTTTTGTCTGTATGATTTTTTGGGGTAAGCAAAGTTGCAAGAAAAATCCTACAATTAGTATATCCAAAGTAAACATTAGCTAAATATTAGTTGTTTATACCAATTCAAATTAGATTAGTACTCACTTATTCCTATAACAGATGATCAGAAGCAAGCTTCACTATTTATTTTCAGTACCAATTAATAAACATAGTAAGTTTAGCGTGATTTCAGCTTATAATAATTTCAGTTTATTTGAAGTTGAACTGATTATTATTTGAAACCATTTTACAACAACCTATGTGATTAAAACTTAATAAGGATTCACACCAGATAACATAATGTACAGAATCAATTAGTAAAATTTTTCTTTTCCGATTCTTATAGAGGGATAGAATTAGAATGGTTGAAAAAAACGCAAAAATAGGAAAAAGAGTTGTTACAAAATTAAATTAATAAGTTATAGATGTAAAATTATGATTTCAATTTGTTCTTCTCCGTTGCGATATTGGTGGATACACAGAATAGTTATTTATTCACTAGATTCTCAACGGTAATGGGAATCTTCATGAAAAAAAATAACATCTAATGCACATGAAAAAAGTATTTGTTCCTAATAGAGGAATGGAAAGACAGACAGGCAAAAGGAGAACTTTACAGTTAGTCATTGTTTAGATACAAAAACAAATAATCTTTTTTAAAAGTTATAAAATGTGTGCACTAACCCTACATACCAAAGGCAAGAAACAAGTGTGTTGAAAGGGAAATATCAAGAAAATTAATTTATTACCCTAAATAGCCAATTAGACAAAATAATCCGTTGATCTTAAAAAGGAGTGTCTAGCAGACGAAAATTATTGTTTATGTCACAATAATATTCAATCCAATAATACAAAAATGAAAATTCGATCATTTATAGGTGGCATATTATATGTATGAATTAAAGAAATAACTGCCCTTTCATAATACATTGTGTACACTTTATAATCAATAATATGGTCGGATTGTTCCTAAACTGTATTTCAATTGGTCCCATTCAGTAATTGATGATCTAGACTTTATATATTTATAATCTAGAACTATAGTGGAGAATTAAGGTGATGGGGGGGGGGGATATTGATTTTATTTCCACCAATATATTTCCCCCTTGGTGAGGGGAGTGTCTGAGATCTCAAACAAGAGTGTGGAAGAAGGAAAAAATAAATAAACATAAAAGATATAGAGACACTTTATAAGCATACAAAATTTATGCTGTTATTATAGCAACATAATCATGTCATAATAATCAACATAGGTTATTGAATTGTTTGTTGAAAGGGTTGAAACAGAATATATAACTAGACGCCACCCTAAGTATCTCTTTTAACTTTCCATCTAACTTTATTTCTTTTATGGTTTTACACTCACCCTTGTGGTGTTAGATATTGTGGGGAAGGGGGGGGGGGAATTACAAACTAGAGACCTATAACTTAGAGAGTTATCAAGTCTTTATTTTAAATGTAACAGAACAAAAATGAAATGAAGAAAATATACCCAGTGCTCAATACAACCTAACCTAACCTGATCTAAAGTTATTAACACACAATTTTAATTTTAAATAAGGTATCAAGAGGGTAATTTTTGTGATAGTGCCAATCATTCTACATAATAATATTTTTGTTTTGCTGTGGGTGGAATTTACTGGGGAAGTCATAATTTATTAATTATATTATATCATCAAAGTACAACCCTATCTTAAACGTTGGGAAAAAATTATAATAGTTTTTATCGCATCGTGTTATAGACAGCTTTAACATGAAAAATTTTAAGATTAAAACTAGTTTTGTTAGCCCCGACTGAATGAAACTGGTATTAATTTTACGATTTTGACTTATCATTCGTGGAAAATTGTTTGTAATATTTGATATATATGATTTTTCAGTATGGCTGAGAACCAGTTCTAATCCAGCCGATATTGATCGGTTTCGAAGCCATACAGGAAATAAAATTACTCACTTTACCGCTTTGTTGAAGTCAAATTAACATTATTGTACCTTAGAACAATTTATTAGTACCCTGCATTACCAGTCTGTCTTTCTGGCTATATACGAAATTTTTTCATCTTATTTATAAGATAAGATTTAATTTGCCAATGAGCATCTTCCCTTGAAGTAACTTTCCCTACAGTCTATTTTAATATTATTTATTAAAAAATTGCTCTTAAACCTGTGCTTCGCTGGTTTTAATATATATATTCTAAAATCAAATTTTCCTCATTAATTATGTTAAGCAAAGTTATAAAGCATTCACCATATTTTCTATTCTTTCCAAGATGTCAAGATCAAGTTTTTGATTGAGAAGGTAAGAAACTTTAGTTTTTACCCATTTAGATATCTCCAGAATAAGTAACCCTCCTATATTTGTCTTGAAAGTAGGTTTGTCTCTTTCGTGAAAAAGTAGGAAGATTTTACTCTATCCCGTTATTTCTCTCTAAAAAAGGTATCTCAGCAAATATCTGATTTTAAAAATAGGGAAAATTATTTATAATATTGAAAAGTATATAAAAGGGAGGGGGGGAGGTGCACATTATAAACAATTAATCTAAAGGAAAACTATGAAAGTTTGTAAATTAATATTGAAAAGTAAATAGGGGTGTGGCACATATATACACTACAAACATTAAGGGAAACTGTTAAAGGCACATATACACGCAACCAAAATAAAGGGAAAATTCCAAGGTATGTTAAAAAAGATTTAAAAGGGTGGGGGACACATATATACACACTATACACATTAAGGGAAACTGTTAAAGTTTGTAAAGTAAGATTGAAAAGTGAATGATGAAGAAAAGCTGAAGAATAAAAAGGATCTTTGATTGAAGCAGGGAAATATGGATAGTGTTGACAAACATAAATAGCATACGATATGAAATGATTAATAAAGTCAGGTTTTTATTCTCAACAATCAGCAAAAAAAAATTCTTCATATCAACTGAGTAAAATAATTTTATTAAGGTGCAACATTTTTTTGTTTTTGCTCTTAATGCCGCGGTATTCCTCTTTAAGGGCAGTCAAGAAAATTTATATACCTTCTTTGGTCATTGGTGATTTTAAAACGAACTACATAAATTACAAAGACATTTTAAATAACGTAGCACCATATAGTGCCTAATAAAAAAAGGACGTCATACAATTTATACTGGCCTATTATTGGTCTTTTGTATTGTATAGTGTCATTTTTTATTATGGACATGACCTATTTATTTTAAATTTATTTTACCCCATCCTTTTTTTAACAAAGTTATATGACTATTTTCTTTTGAGTTTTACTTAAACTTTGTTTGTGGATATAATTGTTATATTCTTAATTTGATCCAATTTTTTTTTTAAATTACAATTTGCTCTCTTTCCCTGACTAAAACTTGATGAATTCAAGTTTGACACACACAGAGGCTCTAGATTCAACATTTAAGACAGATTTAAACCTGAGGTGAATTCTTAAAAAAACTTTTGCGCCACTAAAATTTTAGTGGGGCAAAATTTTCCCCTCTAAATTTTTAGTTTGCCTCACTGATTTTAGTGGGGCAAAAGTTTTTTAAGAATTCACCTCTGGAATAAAGAGAGAGGTTGTATTGAAAATAACAAAATTCTCAACCGGGACTTCTAGGGGGCGGAGCAAATTACCCTATAACCGCCTAAAAAGTTTTGGGTTACCATGGGCACCTCCGAAGTTTTTTGAAAAATATTTAACCCCAAAAATTTTATTAGGGTTATTTATAAATATGCAACAAAAAGATTTTGTTTTGAGAACACTTGTCTCTATATAAACATAGTTACTCTAAAACACGAGTTAAGTGTCTGTATGTCTGTCAGTGACGTATTAAAAGCAAACACTTATAAGTCCTTAAAGTCAAATTCATCATGGATATTTTAATGGAAGTAAGCTAATAATCTTTTGTTGTCAGCAATATCAAGAATATACATTATCATTCATAGATCTTTCCTTTATATAACTTATACATACATTAGATTTTTTTTGTATTATTTTAGGTATTTTTAAAGCTACTGGATTTAGACGACACAACATTAAAATTTAAATATTCTATTAAAGTATATGAAAGTCAAACAGACCTAACTAATCTATACTTATAAAAAGTTTTATTTACCCACATCATCCTAAATTTAAACAGGGATCTAAAGTAATAAGACAATCACCGATAAATTGATGTATATCCCCAATCAATTGTTTGAACACTCAACTAATAAACCAACCAATCAAAATTCAGCTATTTTAAAATCTCTTCGTGCCTCTGACATCTAGGGGAATGATTTGAAGTAAAATAGCTTAAAACATTACAAATACTTAGATTTTGAAATATAATAGCCAAAATCTATCGCAGGGCCAATATAAAGCTTCTCTAATATAAGAAACTAATTCGGGACACTGGTTAGCGAGATCTTAATGAACAAACAAAATAACTTACTTCTGTACATAATAGGACATTCTTAAAACTACTATGATAAATAAATGTTTTGAACATAAAAAGAAAAATGCATAAAAGCTAAATTTGTCAAATAAGGTGTTCAATTAAAATCACCCCATTTCTTGAAAGCAGGATTTTCCTAAAAATATATTATTCTAGCTTTTAATAGATTTGATCCTATATAGTTTTTTAGCTGTTAGGTTCTAAATACGTTTGATTATGAAAATTATGCCTGTTCTATAAACATTTGCTCATCGTGGAGGTGATGAGTTCGAATCTCGTACCATCCCAATTCACCAATAAGGACATAATTTGTACCTAATATTAATTATAGAAAAGTAAATTAAGAGTTAGGGTAGTAGACATAACATGGCAAATAAACAGGCGAGCCTAGATAGGACAAAAATACTACAATAGAATGGTTGGTTGTCTGTAGATAATGTATATAAATATCAGCTTAGATCTACTATAATGATAATGATGACCATGTAAAAATTTAGGTTCTCTTGCGTTTTTAAATCGACACCCACATTTAAATAAGATTAATAGAGAATGCAGATTTTGGTGATTGGAGTAATGTATTTTAATCAGGCCAATGTCAATCCTAGATTTATATCAGGGGGAAGGCAAGGGCATTTCTTATTGGCTACTTGCAGATTTTTTGTCATTTTTAGCTACAATACATTTTTTATAATGCTATTTTTATTCTAGGTTTATTTCAAATGAAAAAAAAACAATTTTTAAGAAAAGCCCGGATTTTCAGTTGTATTAAAAGTCTTTGAATATCTTAATGGGTTTGTTTTTCTCGATCAGCTACTCTATTTAATTATACCATAAATTGGCCAAATATAAATACAAAGCATTTCAAAAAGCAAAACTGTATTTGTAGAGATCTTAATCGGCTGACTGGTTTTTAAAAGTAAAATGTAATGATGCACAGCATTGGATATCTAGAAAGTTTACAGAGTTTGCTCTTAAACCTATTGCATATAACTATGTGCTTCTTTAACTAGGACAATTGTTTCCATAAATAATGGAATAATTTCAAACAAATTGGAAAAGTAGTGTATTTCAATATGGTATATATCTAATCCAAACAAGAATAAAACGTCCATAATAGCGTAGCTTAGTAAGGTTAAATATATTGATAGTTGAAAACAATTATTATAATTAAAAAGAATATAAGTCAACAAAATATAGAAGTATAACTAACAAATAGCATGACTTTTGTCCTATTATAAGAAAGAATGGGATATTCCTATCCAGTTTTTTTTGTTTAGGAATGATTATATTCATTCCTAAACAAAAAACTGGATACAAATATCATTCATATTTAAACAAAAACTCATTTTTATGCTAAAATATGGTTTAATTTTGGTTTTTAATTTTCAATTATTTCTCTGAAGTAGTCATTTTTCCCCCGAGGTAATTATGCTTTCTTTTAGTAATTAATAAAAATTCTATAATCTTCCAAAAAAAATTTAAAATCTTTAAAAAAAAAATTCAAAAATCTTCTACAAATATTTTCTCAGATTTTCAAATAAAAAAGACTGTATAGACATGGGAACTTCAGTCGTGCGAGGATTGTGGTGCAGAACTGAGATTCTGTTCACCGGTTGCCATGCTTGGGGATAAAAAAGAAACCAGGGAAAAAATGATACCTCAGGGAAAAAAATGACCACCTCGGGGAAATAAATGACTAACTCGGGGAGAAAAAAAGAATATTTACATCCACTATTTAAGGGGTCGTTTATGTGAGAATGAAATTTCAAATACTCAAAATATTATTAAAGATGGTTACGCTATAGTAAATGTGATTTTTTCGGCCGCTACTTAAGTCAAGCCTCTAAAGACATAAACCTTATTTTTGAGAGTTTCGTGATTTTCTGTGAGTTTTTATCATATTATCTCTCTTTCTTTGTTATAGAAATTAAACATCTTCTCTATAACTAACTTTGTCCAAATGTCTATTCAATGATTTTTGGTGCTTCGCTACTTAAATATGTTGTCAGTCTTTTTTGAATTTCCATCAACATGGGGGAGTTTTAGGGAAATTTTATTCAGATCCAAATATCTGGAAATTTTTATGTACAATTCTCACAAATCCAGCACACAGTAAATAAACAAATTCAGGATTAAAGTTGTCCCATACAAGTCTCGACAGCCGCAGCTAATTTTTAAGCAATCAGGAGCTTCGGCACAACTTTTAGACCATACAAATTCTAGCCAAATTATTCAGTCAGGTTAGGCTAGGTTTTATAGTGTACATGGTAACCTCGAAGGATCAGGGACCGCAGGTATAGCTCCCTTTGTATTAAGGTTTCCCTGCAGGGGGCAATAAGGAAAATACTAAAAAACTTATTTCCAATCAAAGGGAAAGTGCCGATTAACCAATTTTGTTGAACTTTTCATCAATTTGCAATTTGCGGGTGTCGAGCCCTCTTTTCTTAAGCGAATCTGTTCAAATCTTGAGTTGGCAATAAATTAAAGTCGACACAAGCTTGAAGCACCTTAATTGCGGGCATGCACAATTTTATTTTGGCTGCGAAGCTTCTCTGTAACACATATGTGACAGCATATCTGTCTTTTCTAATTATGTTTGCTATTTTTTATGACGTTAAGTCGAATTATTTAGACTAGTACAACAGAAAAACTTCAAGTTTTTTAAAAGTTTGATTTATTCTGATGTTCTACCAATGTACAATATCGTTCTTGTAATGCTTTTAATTTGCATATAACTCTTGCACTTTTTGATATTCTCAATATTATAGTGATAAAGAAGCATCAAACAGTTTTTTAAGCAAAAGATATCTGGATCGATTTGATACATAACGCAATTCTCTATTTTTTTCAGTAGTTGTAGTGGAGATTTGATTTAAAGATACTTGAAAATGTTGTTGAAAATATGATGTAAACATCTTAACCTTGATCATGGGCTCAAGTCGGTCTACTGAGTACTAGAAAAAATTAAATATTTTAATTAATAATGTAATATCAAAAAAAAACTTGAACGTCCTTGCTAACAATGACAGTTATAGCCAAAGGCAGCACAGTAAAAATATTCTGTTAAAAATTACAAAAATAAAAGTTTATATATTCTAAATCAGATTATCTATCTTAAAATAAACGTATGTGTCAATGTGTTGGTCTGTACAGGTGTGTGTTAATACGTGGAATAGTGTGTTGAAGGACAAACGTATGTAACATGCAGACGGACATAACATTATTATAGAGAAGCTGGTCAACTTTATTATTAAAGTATTTAAAAGTATTTGCCTTCTAAAATTTTAAACTAACTAACGAACTAGCCTACTTACGGAGTAGCTATACAATTCTAAAATTGTTTTTAATCATCCGTTTCTCCATGAATACTTTAAAGTGGTAAAGTGTTTACTTTGGCAAGCTAACCCAGAGAATATATATTAAGACACAAAATATAAAATCAGATAGTATTGGATATAAAATATATGATTTATTATGCTTGTGTGAAAATTTATCTTATGCATCCTCCGTAAAATAGCCTAAAACCTGATCTGAAGTTAAACCAAGCTTTCGTGAAAATGTTACACAAATCATCTACACGTATACAAGATCTTTTTTTAGCCATTAGTAGATAGATTGGATTCTAATTTTTTATCGTAAAAAAAACTAATTTAAAATCTAAATGTTGTTCTTTCGTAAAGAACTGTCGAAAAACAAATTTTATAACATTATTACTACAGTCTTGGGGTCATATAATAAAAGAAAATAATTTTAATAAGCCACAGATCGGGTAGGGTAACAATACTTTCTAGGAAAAATAAAGGAAAATTTTGTTTAACTTTGGAATCTGAACTGAATATAGAATATAAAATTGCTTGACCTGAACATATTTTAATATTTGTATAAAAGAGGACAAATTAAAAAGACTTTTGTTTATATGAATATTTTTTCATGTTTTACTTTCTTTTCGTTTCATAATTTGTTTGAACTTTATAATTTTTACTAATTACCTTTGACTAAGAATTTTCTTTTTCTTTGGGTATATAAATACATATAGGATAATTGATATGATTATCTCCCTTCCCCCATATTTTATGTATGAAATTCATTTTATGGACTATTATGATAAAGTAATTTATAGAGCCGTAGATTAATTTAACCGGCATTTTCTTCTTCCTCATTAATTATCCATGGAAAGGCCTAGAAAATGGGTAAAGTTGATTCATTATTCATTAACCAATCCCAAAATTATCTCTATACTGTTTGAAATTTTATAATTACAAAATATTTACTTCAACCTTTTCATTGTTTACTTTATCTTCCACTTACCCATCACTGAATCCATGATGCTTGCAGATTCATAATTACAAATTGTCCACTTCTAAAGCTTTCATGTTGGCAACTTTACTAAAGGACTAATTAAACAAATATGGCGGGTGTCATACAAAATGGCATGGAAAAGAAATAAATAGAAGCAAAGATGAATACCTATTAAAATTATATTCTGTTTCTGCTAGGATAGACGCCTGACTGTTACACTAGGAGAAAGGGAGAGTTAACCCTGAACAGACACAAAGCATTACAACATTAGAACAAATTTAGAAATTTCAGACAAAGTTCATGTAATCAAAGAAAGTTAGCTGTCTAGAGGTCATTTCCAGAAATCTTTAATTTTTAGGTAATGGATTATAAATTTATTTACACAACCCATTAGTATTTCTGTAGATTAAAATTAATAAATATTACTAATTGACAGAAAACTTCACCTACAATATATACTTAGTAACATCACACAAACACACACACACCCTTGCAATCACCACACAAGAATGTTGTGCGTTAATTAAGTATCATCTTATTAGGAGGAATATCTTGAGAACATACTTAATTGCAACCAGGAATAATTGCCATAATTGCTATAAAACTTAGCTGCACAACCATTCTTGGTTTAGTTTCTTCGCTCATAGCCTCTAGCGAATAAACTTTTTTAAAATTGGGGGGAAGGGACAATTTTTTTTAGTGGGGAGTGTCCCAGCCCTGTGAAAATAGCTTGAAACCACCACAGGCTAGAGTAGTTGTCTAAGAAACACAACCTCGTCGGTCCAGTGATTGCCGAGATCTTAAACTTTAGACGGACAGACAGATAGACGTTCTCCAACCATTTCTCAAATAGTTGTTTGTCCCTTTTATGTACATTGTCATCCTTGTTCAATTGAAGCATCATTACTAAATAATGCAGAAAAAAGATAAAGAGAAAAACAAGGAAATTTTGTTCATTATTTGCGCATTATTAAAATTCATGATATTTCCTGTATCGGAGTAACTACAGGGTAATCTACATAATAAAGTAACAGAAGGTTTATGTGTTTTCTGTCAGTTTGTGAAACTTGCTAACCGCTGCACCGGTATGGTTCTCCTTTACAATGTAGCTTATCATAGGTCCTGGGAAGGTTTATAACAATTTTGGGGGAAGGTACCACCAACCTCTCAAGAGGAATTGCCCCTAGAAAAAAAATTCTTTTAAAATTAAAATTGAAATTGGTCGACATACCCTCCCTAACCTGAAATGGGACTTAAGACTCAAAAGGGATAGTATAAGCAATTTTTCTCTGTCCATTCTAATAAGAGGTCATATATGCTAGGGGCGCTGCTGACTAGTAAAGTATAAAGCAGCTGCTTTACTACAAATTTGTTGTACTCAACATGAAATATTTTCAAGAGCGCGGCGACAAAACAAATATTTAATTCAAATTTTGATAAGGCTTTTTACTTCCTTTCTTATCATTACGATTTAGTTTACTTTTTAATTCTACAGTTAACGAGTTAAATGATTTAAATTATTTGGTGCAATATACAATAATTAAATATTTCTATCTCGTAAGGAAGGTTCTATGGGTCTCGCTATCTCGGTCACTGTATTGTTTGATTCCTCGATTTAAGAAAATCTTTACACATGTCCCAAGATGGTTTAGGCTTTTGAATTAATATTTTAGTTTCGGTTGGTTTTAGGCTAATTTTTTCTCCCTTCCTTCCAATATGAATAATAACTAATGATTTATGTTATTACAGAAATAAAAATAAAGATGGGGAACCTTTTGGTTATCATGAAGATGTGTACATCAGGTAAAAATAGATAAATCTAGCGTAAAGCTACTTTTTAATCTTAATTTGTTTACTGTGTAGTTTTTCTATATAAATTAGGAAATATTTAGTAGGATGAGATAATTTTTTTTGCGTTTTAAGTAGCAAAGCTACTATATATTTCAAAATGTTCGTCTGTATGTCTGTCATAAATGTGTTTTTGTATTTCTTAAAACAACTGTTTATTTATTCGTCTGTTAATGATTTAAAATTGTTAACTTTTAATATTTATTTCATAATGTGTTATCTGTCCTTACAAAATACAGAAGGAAAACTGACACACCTACAAAAAAGCTTTTCTAAAGGCACATTCTTATAAATAAGTTCTTTCTTATTTTTATTCCATTTTAATTGCTCCGAAGGATTGAACCCACACTAATTTTTCCTTATGGTAACCCAAGCATTGCGTAATACAACCTTTACAAGAATTAAATTTTATTAAATACAGCATAACCCATGGATCTAGAGATAAGACAATGGATGATGAATTTATACACATTCCCAATTGTGATAAATAATATTACCACTTTTGTAGATTTGAGTTATATGACTACTAGTTTTGAACCAAAGAATCAAAATGTATTACAACTACCCAACGTTTTGAGCCATTGTATAAGATATAATTTATAGTCCAATATTCCCTTCCTCCCTGGCATAACCTGTCTTATAGCTGCTATGTGAAATAGTGCAATCAAGCTTACGTGTACTACATGCTAACCTTTTATTTTGAAGTAGGTGAAGAGCCAAAAACATCCACCATATTTTTGGACTTTGAAGGAAATAATGTTGGAATAGGTAAGTAGAGCAATAGTTTTTAGTAGCAAAGCTACTCTATAACTCACTTTGTCTCTTCGTAATTGAGATATATTCCATTATGTAGTAGAGTCATATGGACTTAAGAGCCTCAGTTTTTTTTATAAATGTAAAATGCCATTAAAATATCTGTCCCCATAGAGCAGAGACTTTTTGTGAGTTGTTCTTAAAGAAAATTTTAACAAAGCTTCTCTACAAGTCTTTAGATAGTTTGGTCTTCATATCTTGTTAATAGTAGCGAAGCTATATACAGTTATATTTACTAATACTATAGGCTAGTTCCTCCTTCTATCTGATATATGAAAAAATGGTTTACTCAGCTTCTATGTGAGATCCATTCCGTAATTTAATGCCTAAATTTCCCTGGGCAATTTCATTTACCCTAAAATTTTATGTCTTTTTGTGATTTTTAACAAAGATTTTTGTACTGATAATCATGTATGTTGCATTTATGTTTAGATTCTAAAATTGCATTCTACTAATGACCATTTTGTTATTTAGATAATAGAGACTCTGGATCCTATGAAGTAAACAATAAGATCATTAATTTACTATCCACTTTAGGTATTATTTCATAGGTTTATAAAGAAACACTTATATAATAGTAACTGAGTGCTTTCTGTCTGTATACAGACACTATAGTGGAGTGTAGACTTTCCCCTTTAATTAAGATGTAAAATATGAACAAACAAACAAAAGAATATTTTATTTCAAAGTTTTTTTCGCCAATTTTCTTGTTCAAGCTTAGACACTTGACAAGTCTTAGCATTGGTTGCTAACTTAGCAACCATATTTGTAATAAAAACTGAAAATATTGTAGCTAAATTTATAGCTGCCAGGCAGTAATTCGTTTTTAACAATTAACAATCTTTATCTCAGCCACCCTCTTTTCAACATACAAATTTCCTATTACCAATTAATTAAACTTATGACATCTTCATTACAAAATTACATAGTAGTAAAAACAAATTTAGATTTTGATTATATTTTGCCTATACTCAATATTTGTTTAGAAGAAGTAAATAGTTTCCTGAGATCCTACCTTGATCCTTTGGTCATAAATCAGGTTTTATCAGATTGGCGTTATTTTGCTATTAATCAATCCTGTAGGACAATAATTACTTGTTTTTTTTAAATTTTTATTAGAATGAGAATTCAGCTGCAACAAATGAAAATGAGAAAAGTATACCAGTGGTATTTATTTCATTAAATAAGAATCTACATTACAATCTCTATGTTGGTTTGTCTATATGTTAAAAAATGTAAATTTGGTTTTAAAGTTATAAGTTAAAAGGTTGGGCTGAAATCTAAACAACCCAACATGCATAAAATTCCAAATATGCTGAAACATTTTAGTTAAAAAAGAGCAGTGAAATTTTGTTTGAAAGTTTGATTGGTCATTATCACTTCTAAAAGTTGGAGAGAGAAAGTTGGCAAAATTAAAACATAACTTGCCATTGCAAAAAAAGTTTGGGATGTGCAAAATTAAACAAAAGCAAGAATGAATACTTACATGATTGCTCAGCTATTAGTTTTAAATTAATTATAACCAATATGCAAAATTATATATTTTGTTAATTTAGAACTGCTAAAAAATGTTGCCTCAAACTTTAGTGAAATATTCAATCACTAGCGGTTTCGCCCCTAGCCTCTAAAAAAATAAAAATAAAAATTTTGGCGAAATTCGTAAAAGGACCAAGGAAATCTTCAGAAAAAGAAAATAAAATGGGGGGGATTTTTTTTGTTTTTTGGGGGGTTGGGGGTGTCCCACCCCCAAGAAAATAGCCTAAAACCCCCACAGGACCAGTAGGTATATTCCCGGCAGAGTAGAATCCCATCGGTTCAGTGGTTTCCGAGATCTTAAGGGGCAGCCGGC
>LS043878.1:24333-56100 GCA_900241095.1 Acartia tonsa | reverse complement strand
ATTAGGGTGAAAAAAATTGGAAGGCAGACCTACCAAATTTCACATTTAAGGGGGTGTTGATACCCCTCTACTATACCGCACACCACTGAACAAACAACACTGAAAAGAAATCTGAGAGAACTGCCTAACATTCACTATCAAATCTCTGTGTATGCGCCTAGTCTGCAATGTATAATTACATAAGATTGGATTAAATTCCAGGAAAACACTTAAACTCGTACGCCAAACTATAGGATTGTCCTATAAACCAAAAATATATACTGCAATAAACGTGATATAAAAACAATTTTTATATTTCCCTTTCTAAGATAAATTAATATTTATTATCATCAGATTAAGAAATTGAGAAGGTGGGGGGACAAATATTAATGAAAACAAAAATTATAAAAAAAAATAAAAATAATTTGTTTAAGAAACTAAATAGCAAGAGCAAGAAAACAATACTTAAAAGGGGGGTAAAATATTCGAAAAAAAATATAATACAAAAATTACATCCTTATAAAATTGAATCAAATATAATTTTACAGTTGTTTAATTTTAACCATATTTATCCTTGACCCTGCAATAAATAGAATAGATATTAATGAAATATTAAGCTTTAGTGTTAATCTTTTTCTACTTCTAATGAAAAGAACATTTACCAACCGTAAATATATGTCATTGTATAATATAAAAAAAGGAATATAATGGGTCATTTAATAAGAACTTATTTTTTTTTAAAAAGAAAAAAAAACTTGCTAATTACTTATTAACTCCGGCTAGTATATAATATGTATACAGCATGATTATATGTAATTATGATGATTTAGATTTGTATGGGTATTCTTACTTCAGAACATAGGTATTTCCAGAAAATAATTTAGCATCTAGAATAAAAAGTAAAAGGATGTTCGTCTGTTCTATCGATGAGATCTAAAATGTGTTATGCTAATTTCAGGGGTTTGGTGTAGAAAAGATCCAAAATCTGGCTGATATAGTATTGCTTAGTTTAGGTAAAGTTAGGAGAGACCCGCAGGGTGAGAACTCCTTATAGTAGCATAAAAAAGTGTTTTTTCACTTTCAAAGTTGGAAATTAATCTTATTATTTAGATCAAAGATTCAGAATACTGTGACAATTGGTTTGGTTTTGAGAGCTATGGTCGCCACGGCGCTACTATATGATCATCTTAGTGATGTAGGTTAGTTCCTTATTTTTAGTGGCGCTACTTAATAACTTACTAGGGCAGGTTCGTATACTCAGAGCCTACGTTACCTCTAGCAGAATTTAAAATATTTTTCAATTAATTAAAGGATTTCAAAAATCAACATCCATGAAAGCCAGTTGTCTTTGTGAATTTCTCTCTCTAATTTCCTCACACTTGCTTTGTCCCGTACAGACAAGGACACACAGACACAGTGACTGTACAAATGCTTATAATTAACACTTTTATTTTCTAAAAATACGGTATAGCCAACATATATAGACACACATTACTATTAACAGTCTTACTTTAATAATTGTTAACAAAATTTTTACTTTCGTTTTGTAGGCAAGTACTCTTGAACGAAAAACTAATTTATATAGCCTAAAAACGTACTTTTGTGCAGGCATGTTTGTGAAAAACTCTCCAATTGATGTGAAGAAGATTGTGAAAATTTTGGAGGCTGAGTCTGGAGGAGCCAGGTAAAATAATCTTTGATACTTTAGATCTCGGAAGCAGCTGTATACTATTATTCAAAATGTGGCCTAAGTATTATCATTATAAGCAGGGCTCGGCAGCCGACTGTGAGCCTCAAAGAATTCAACCTTTTACAATTTGGAGAATCAGTTAGAAGTCTAAACCTGAACCACTTGTGGCATTTCCTTTTTTTCACAACATTTGTCAAAGCATCAAAACGTATTTAAATTTGAGGCAAAGTCGCGGCTGCGGAGCCCTGATTATAATTATTAAGACCAATTTTAGGCAAAACTGATTTTTGAAGCTATTTTCTTTTCAAAGCCTGTCTGTCACCAAAATCAGTTAAACAAAGCACAGCTCCGTTTTAATAACTCAAGATTTATGGAGACAATCCTGTTGAAAGTTTTCTGTATTTTCAGGGGTCGAGCTGCAAGCATAGGTCAAAAGGTAAAAACTGTTTGTTTGATTTTAATCTTCTCCTTCTAATAAGAGTATTCATAGTGTTATCCTAGTAAGTTTTTTTTTGTCTGAAGCTTAAGATGTCGGAAATGACTGGTCTGATTGAGTTATACTTTTCACAGAAGCCTAATATATATCTTAGGATGGCTTTAGGCTATTTTCTTTCTAATTTTATGACCCCTGGAATGTAGGGACGTAGCCACTAGTTGTCAAAAAAAAGAATAAGCACTAAGTTAAACGGAAGAGATATAATGAAAGCATGGAAATCCTTATCTTTTTCATATGAACTAACCGCTAAGCTTTTAGAGGAATGGACATGCAGTAAATTAGCATAAATCTATTATGGCAAAAAAAATGTGACGCTTCCCTAAAATGGATAAATCAAGCGGTTTAGGGATTAGCGAGATTTAAACTGACCAACCCAAATCTTACTAAGATGTAATATACTAGTGACTGCGCTCCTTGCATCTAGGGGCTCTGTACTCGTAGATTGAAAAAATAGCCTAATATCTTCCCACAAGACTTAAGTCATAAAATGTAATAGCCTAAAAGCACTCTGGGAACTATGTGAATCTACACTAAATTGGAGTATTCAATCGGTTAAGTGGTTATTGAAATCTTAAGATTCAGACAAAAAAACCCTTACTTATTTATATTATAGGTAGGGATGGCAATCCGTCCAATTTTTGGACCGGATTCGGATTCTTACAAGAATCCGTCCAAAAAAATGGCGAATTCCGGAATCTAGCAATATTTTAAAAGGCTTTTTTTTATAATTTATGTGCTTTATATGTCCTAAATATTAATGTTCTCTATAATTCACTTCCGAGAATCAAACCAGATTTTATATATAATGATGATAATTTTGCCTTCCAAAAGGGGGAATTGAAAGAAAAAACTCAAGACGCTAATTTTAGCCTAACAATTAAGAATTTGAATCCGCTATTAAAAAACGGATTCCGGATTCGGATTACAAAATTGACCAAATATTTGGCGGATTCCGGATTCGGATTGCCAACCCTAATTATAGGATATACAAGAAAACCTTACTAGTTTGTATAAGACATGAAAAAAGGAATGTAACTATACTTAAATTTATTTGTCTAAAATTTTCAAATTTCAGAAGACTGGCATTAAAAGAGAAAGTGTTCAAGAAGTTGAGGTAAACTAAAACAAAACCACTCCAATATTTATTTATCAGAACTTTCTCGTGACCCGTAAGAAGTTTTGCAGTAATGAATGTCATAGGATCTACAGGTTCAGCAACCTCGGTCAGACATCATTGCTTCTTTTATATAGTTATTTGTCAAGTCAGTAATAACTATTTCCAGAAAGGCTCCTAATCTAATTAATTTACATTCTGGTTCTAGCATTACTATATCGTATCGTATTCTAGAAAATTTTCCAAAAAAGATGAAATGATCAATTTCTATTATGTTGGCCTGACTAGTTAGTCCTAAAGGGCCAAAGAAAATATATGTATATGAAAGCTAAAATTTTTATCTTAAAAAATCCATTGCATTAGCACTGCCAGTACATTTTTAGCGAGACTCTACCACGAAAAAGCTCAACATTTTTTAATATTGAAATGTCAACATCAATTAAGACACCTTTTTAAATTCAAGACTTGGGCGGATAGTTAAATTAACTATTTTTTTAGATTCAAGCCAGAAATCTGTTAAGTGTTTTAAAATATTCAAACAAACATCTGAAGGTAAAATAAAATAAAAACAATCTAAATTTCAGTGTTCAAGTTTTCTTCTTAAATATTTTCTGTTCTTATATTTTTATACCTAAGTTGATTTTACTTTTAACAAAACATACCTAGATGTTTCGATCTAATGACTCTTTTTTTCAGGATAAATCATCACAGAGCATTCAAAACTTATTTTCAAGGATTTACTAATTTAAAAAAATCTTTTTAACATTTTGTTTTTTAATCTAATCGATTGCAAATAAAGATTTGTTTTAAAAATATTCTTTTTTTTTATAATTTGAACTGCATATCATCTTCTTGTAAGTAGCTAATTCGTCCGTTAATGTATTTATTACAACATAAGATCTCATAGGTAGTAATCAAAAGTTTTAATAAATGAAAAAAAATGACTGTCGCTCCTAGCCTCTTTTCACCATATAAATAGTCAAATGTTATGAAGCCTATATTAGTCTTTTTACATGTGTCTGCAATTCTGATCAAATTCAAACATTTCCATTGTTTTATTTGCATGTAAGATACATTGAGTGACATCTATCCCCTGGATATATTGTAGCATAACTAACAAAAAATTACAACAACTTCGGAGTTTTGTAGATAAATTGCTGATATATTTTATTATAAATATTTTAGTTATTATGCATTTTTTTCTGCCATACTAATTTAATAACTAATAATAATCACAAACAAAACATTTTTTTTTACTTATCACAAACAAAAATTCAATATTTTTCATGTTTTAATATCAAGTAAAATCAATTTAAGTGTGATGTTTTTTCCTTATTATAAAAACTCTTGTTATCTACTAGGTACTACAAAAAAAATAAACCTAACAAAAAATGATTTTGACAAAGAAAATAAAAAGGAGGCTAACTTTTGACAATTAAAGTACAGAATGTATTTTTCATATTTTTGTACTCTAAATTAATATAAGATATTTAATAATTTATATATATCAATTCAATATTAACTACATTCAAAAATCGGATCTACTTCAGTTCTCGGTAAAATATTGCTTTAATGGAACTTTACCCTCAAACCAAGTTGCTATGGGCCAACGGCCTAGTCGTTAAAACCGTAAGACTGTTTTATTACAATGATGTACAGAAAAATCCTCGCTGGAGAATAAACGCTACAAATATTATCAAATTTGATCTTCTAACCACCCATACAGTTTATAGCTTTGTAGAAAGGTCAAATTGAAGCAATGTTTTTGTATGAACTTCAGTAGATCCAATACCCTATAAACCTGATCTATAATTATAAATATAATACATACATCAATTAATATATTCTCGACTTTGTTGTATTGCTTTCAGTTACAAAAACATTATTTTAGAAAATAAGAAATAAAAAATCGCTTGTGCCAATTTATACCTTATCAACGTTTAAATTAACGCCCAAGAATCTCCTTAATTTCCATCAGATTCAAACCGGTTCAAAATACCAAATATAAACCATGTCTGTCAAGAATTTATCTTATACAAATTGTCTACAGAAACAAAAATGAAAATAAAGGCACAGTTTCTTTTTTAGCTAGTACATAACTAAGGTTTGCTATGGCCAATAAAAATTTTATGAAACCTATCATTTTTCACATAAGTATCCGCAGACAATCATCCCAGAAATATAATATTATTTTGTAAAATATTATACATACAAATATATTTAAATTTTACGTTAAACATATTAACAATTAACTTTTTATATAAAACTTAACAAAGACTAGAAAGTTTAACAATGCCGTTTTCACTTGGCAAAAACTATTTTGCCTTCTCTTCACACGTAAACATTTATTTCAGTACTTTAATCTACATATTGAGTCGTTAAGTTTCTTAATTAGGAACAGTTTTGGAGGTACCAGGTTCGAGTCTACCCACACCTTGTAATTTGAAAAGCTTCTATGCCTTACTTACTTATACATGGATAGCATAGCTTAAAGTAGGACACCTGCGATAATCAGTTCGTGGTTAGAAAATCAGGCATATGCCCAACTTTAGTTCATCCTAATTAATTGAAATAATTAAACATTAAGCCAAACAGTGCGATTAATTAAAACATTGTTATATCATTTATATATGAACCTATAGAAAATATTTATGCTTCAAATATTTTAATATTTTAGGTCGACATTTGTTCATTTTAATTTTCGGTTTTGGAATGAAAACAGGGCAACGCTTTAAAGTACTGAAATAAATATAATATTTGCATAACTTTATTCTTACTGTAACTGTATAGGACGTAACTGGTAATAATGACTATTTTCTTTATAGTTCTTCTATCAATCATCATTTCTGTTGTACATAGTACATAATTTAACAAAAAATGAGCTCTTTTTTCTCCCTCTGTTACCATCGTACTTCATCCTAAGAAAATAAGATTTATCAAGTTTTATAAAAACAATTGTGTTAACTTAATTTAACTAGTAAGATAGAGGAGGATGAATATACGAATAGCCAAGTCAAGTGTAGCTAGATAGGTAGGTGATCAGTGTACCTAAATATGATCATATGATCAAGCAATTATTTTTAGTTATTTAAAATTAAGTTAGAAATCTTCTTTTTTTCCTCTAAAAATTGAAATATGCTACATTAAAAGCCACTTATATTTTCTTAAAGAACCGAGTTAAACTGTTTCTTAGATCATGTAGTACAAACCTTATAAGCTGGAAGAACACTCATTTTCTTAACAGATTCATAGCCGAGGATAATGGCAAGACTGTAAATACTTGAGCTAGTCATACGAGCTGTCAATCCCTTGCTAAAGATTCTCAGTCTTTCTGTTGCCCATAGAAACCTGAAAATTAAAAAAAATCTCTTTGTAGTACAGTAATTTTATAAGAGTACTACAATTTTTTTCAAGTCAAATTCTGATTAAATCTTTTTAATACATAATCCTGTTTGATATTTATCTTACAAGCATTTATTTATTTGTTGAAAAAATGTACAAGGACAATCTGTTTACTTAATTTTAAATAAAAAGGACATAGTTTCCACTACAGACCTTCTCATGATCTGTATTTTAGTCATAATGTAACCACACGTCCATCATAGTGTATTTGTATGTACACAGGATAAAGTTAGGTATGTTGTAACTACGCTGTTAAAACAAGTAGATACCTGATAGTTTCTGGTATAGACCTTCTTTGCACTTGTACCCTAGTTCTCACAAGGTCCATGGGGTTTGTTATTATTGAAGTCGTGCATCCTAACAAAAGAAATAGGTTTAATGTCCTAAAAAATAATTTCTTTTATTATTGCTATAATAGGGTAATTGTAGATAAAATACAACCCTGAAAGAATGTTATTGATATTCTATATGCTTAATTGTCATTCTACCTATACTTTTTAAATTCTATTTTGTCCTACTTTAAGTAATCCTACTCGTTGCATAACTTGATATTTTTCAACTGTCTAGCAGACTATCTGCAAAAAAGGAAGGCTGTCTGTCTATCATATATTTATCTATCCACATACCTGACATAACAGCAGCTACACATTGTGTTCCAGTATGGGGGAGTAAGGGAGGCAACGTGGTCAATATTTCCTAAATGATTTTATAGCTTTTAATGATGAGTTGAATTTGGTGTATTTCCTAGAAAGCAGAACCTTGTTGGTCCAAACGGTTAGAAAGATCTTTTGTCTCATCCTAATGGACAAACGGAATTTATGAATAAGCAGAGCACTATATTGTACTTGATATCGAATATTTATTTAATGTATTTGTCTTTCTTTAACATGGTAATGTAAAAGATAAGGTTAATATACTAATACTTTTGATCAAGACACCAATAATTTCATTTTAATTGTTTTTTGTTTAATAGGTACCTATTGAAAACAAACAGACATGATAGAATTATTTAATTGATTAGGCTTAATAAAATAGTTAATTAAGTAAAATGTTAAGAGCGTTAATTATTATTATTACATCCTAAATGTGAGCACATTAAAGGCAGATTTAAAACTAATTGACAGCAGAAAATTTGGAGTTTCCCCTCATAAAGCATTGTTGAGCACAGACCACCTTTATGATCTATACGTTTGTCATTTTATAACAAGGGTAAAAAGGTATAGTCATATTTTAGTTTTATTGTATACCTACACCTTTATTTTTTTATTACTTTAGGTCAGGTACTGTGTAGACCAACAGGTTTAGAGCAACCACAGTGAATAGGCAAGGGAATTAAATTCAACCTCTCCTTTTGTTCAAAAATAAGGAGAAGGTCAAGTGCTTGACAGTCATTTTAAATGAAAGGACTAAAAATTATCGATCATGTTCGTTTAGTTTCTTTACTGCTTATATATTAGGTACCATTCAAAAAAATATTTATGAACATTGTCATAAAAAAATCTAACCTGATATAACTGATAAAAGGTCCACCAAGCCGCACTACTAGGCACATAGTTGGCTAAACTTGCCAAATATCCGCGGTAAAATCCCCTGCAGTAAAATAAATGTCTTGAAACTTAAAATTCATTTAAATGTACCACCTTTTGATTTGATTTTTTGACCATGGTAAATTGGTATATATTATCCATAATCCCATCCCCCAAATTTAAAATAAGAATATTTCCCCCTTTTTAAAGTACCTATGTAAATTAGGGAAAGAAATAGAGAGGGTAGAGGGAAAGAAATCTATATAGGTAAGAAATAATGGTACGTTTTTGCATACGCTTCACGCCCATTCAAATGTATTTTAATCGAAGCTACCTATTTGTGGCCGAAGTATGGCAGATGCTGTTGCAAAAAATGTTTACCTGAAACCATCTCTGTAGTAGATGGTCCTAGTGACGTCCCACGTGATCTGACTTTTGGTTCTACCTTCGGTTTTTATTGCTAAAGGATTTGCCGAAACTGATTTTCCCTGAACAAGAAAAAAACATTATACACACATGCATTGTAAGGTTATGGAGAAGGGTAGCTCAGAATGTTAAAATTAGATGCTTGCTTGAATTTTTTACTTTTTCTTTAAAAAACTAAAATTAAAAACAGGAGGGGATCCACTCCCCCCCCCCTCACACCTCAAATGCACCTCGAGGTCTCTAGGGGTGTGGTTGCTAGTAATAAATATTTCAGGCAGAAAATCAACAACCCAGACACCAATTAAGTTTTTTAAAGAAGCTTCGTTACCAAAATGTTGTTACCTGTTTAGAGACCAGGCCTAATATCATAAGATGTTGTGAAATGACATCAAAAGGAACAATGATAGTCTGTCCAACCAAGCTTGCACATGATCCACCAACTAACAATATTTACAAGCTTAACGTAAATACTAAATGTACTTTGTGTCCTGAGAAATCTAAAGACATGATTTTTACAATTTTATGGTAGCTTTTGTAAATTATCTTTAACATGTTTTATGTTATTTTGATCATGGGTTAGGTCAATAACCTCAAAGAAATTGTTGATATGATTATAATGCTAGATCATAAAAAAGGAGATTGAGGGATAACCTGTCACTCCGATCTACGGGATATGTATTAGAGCATTGGGGAGAAAAAGGTTAATACCTATCATATTAAAGACAGTAGTTTTCAGATTTTTTTCTCATGAACACAATAAGCTTTAAATTCCTGAAGATTTGATTTTTGGGTTTGTTACTCCATTTTTATCCAGGATATGTCTGACTCCTTCGTAGGTGGATACATAACATATTCCAGACACCACCTAAAACACATTATCTTTTGAAGTAGATGGGTACCTGCTTGATTTTAAATTAAATAAGTTTTCTAATCATTTTCTTCAAAACTTTGTTTCCTGGGTATATTGTTATTTGAATGTTTGGACAGAAAATTGGCTGTAATGCCTGATATTAGTGTTTCCACTAAAAGTCCTCGCCCGTACTACGTAATTTAAAAACAAACTTACCTGGAAACAGCTGATCCAAAATCCTCTGTAGAGTCCTTTGACACCCTCGTGCTGTAAAATCTTGCGGAAAGCATCAAAAGTTCCGCTATATATGGCATTGTGATGTTGAACCTAAAATAATATCTAAAATTCATATAAAATAGCTTTTGAATAACAAAGAAACATACAAGAGCATCAAAATATATATTCCAATGAAGACTAGAGGTTTTAATGTAAATTAAGTGATCCTGACTTTATTCAGATGAACTAACAGAAAAATTAATAATGGTTATCAATACACAATGTCTAAACATTAAACATAAAAGCATGTAAAAAACTACCTAGTTGTAAATAGAATTTTTTGTTCTTTTTTTTGGGTTGGGTGAGGGGGCTTTTATTCTAGGGGCGTTTTCTCTTGGGAGGGTGGAAGTACCCTATCCAAAATAGTATAAACCTTCCAGGATCTATTAGAAGCTACATGCACTGTAAAGGAGAACTCTTAAAAGATGGTTAGCAAGCGCATTCGGTACACTTAAGTACACAAACACAGTTCCTGTTACTTTAATTGTATAATAATTAATCAGTTAAAGTCGTGTCTTACGTTGAAACGTAAACCTAGTAATAAAATACCTGTAATCTGGTTCTAACAAGTGTCAAAGGATACAGAAAACATCTGACAGTGAAGGAAGACATCATCGAGTAAGGATAAAATTTCCGTTTGTCCAACATCTCCCACTCGATTGTTCGGATTGGTCCCCTAAAATTAAACATTGTTGTACAAATTATCAGAAAGCAAATTAAAATTTCTGCATCTTTGCAAAACAAGCTAGATGAATGCTTTTATATAAGATATCCATCCTTTAAGAAAAAAATGAAAATCTTTCCTACGCTCAAAATTAGTTTTAAAAATACATCTAAATCGAGAAGTCAATCCTTAAGTAATCTGACCCGTGCTTTTAAAGGTACTCTTAAGGCAATTACACAAATAAATAGCATTAAAACCATAGATACAAATTAGTTATGGGACAATAAAATATTCTCTCATCAATAATGTTTGTAAATATCATCTAAAAAGAATTTTAGTAGGTATAAAAATTTCGAATTAAATGATTTGAGGAAAGAATTTTATCTTTGGTCTCTATTTATAAAAAACTAATAGAATTATAAAAATATATACTTTTAAATTCAAAATTGATCTTGAAGTAAAAAAAAGGATAGGGTATGAATCGTATATACTTTAAGTGCAGAAGGCGGACTCACCAACCAAATGTTTCTTAAGTTTCTGTATATTTTTACAAACTATAAATGCAGGTATAAAAAGTAAGTTCATAAAGTACCTGTGGGAATTAGGTAGGGAAGCAGTAAGACTCCCCATTTCTCTTTTTCTTTGTTATCTGTCAAAGCCCAAGAAAAATAAAGATTTTTGTCCAAATAAATTATTTTTTTCTCTTTTATTTAACTGATTATCTGTCATTTTACATTCTTAAATATAAAATTTATATAATTAGGCATAAAAACTGACGTTTAAGTACAAATAATCAAAAAATGTTCCCAAGAAATGATAAAAAACGCTTTTATAATCCATTGAGCACGCATACCGCGTTCTCTTACGAAGCTCATATAAGTATTTAACCCAATAGGGAAGAAAAGATATTTTTTATGGTAGCTGTAGCATAATTTCATTGGCTTCGCCCTTTCATATAGGGACTTTTAAAGTTGGAGAGATGGAGCAGATACGTAGTCATTCGTCCCATTATGTCTTTTGCCAATTGTTAGTCTTTTAGATCTTTTGTCATATTAGGTCTTTTGTCCTAATAGATATTTTATCAAATAAGGTCATGTGAAAATATATGAAAAATATATATGTGAAAATCTTGTCGAACATGAAAAAACTAAATCATTTAGTAATTACATACGAACTTTCTAAAGACTTAAAACCATTTTGTAAAAATGTTTGTAAAAGGATTGGCGGTCTTAATTGGTAATATTAAAGTAATATCATTATTTTTTAGACAAGGAAACAAATAAACGTTAAATTACAAAAACACCTGTATCTAACTTTAAAAATTCCGAATTAATACTTTTATAAATAATCGCAAAAAATCGTTCAAAAAGTGCTTTACTTATCAGAAAAACACAATCCATCAATAACAAACAAAAAACTTGTTGCTATTTCCCAAAAGTTGCGTGATCAAAACAAAATAGTAAAACAGTTTTTTTTCCAGTTATTTTTCACACGAATAATACGATCCAAAGTGGGTTAAAAAGTACGCGTTCGCTAATGCATACAATTTAACAGGCCTTGACGCTTATTTTACGTACTAAGCTAAGCGCGTCTCTTTCAAGTCATATTTTTCTGTTTCAGTATTTGAATTTGATAGGAAGTTAAAATAAAAAGATGAGGTCTCATTCAATTGTCCTGAGATCTGTTAAGAATTTAAAAACTAGAGTAACTGGATTACAAGGTAAATTCATTAAATAATTGTGTAGGTATTCATTACCTATTATGTTTATATGCCTTCTTTTGGTGTCATTCGTCCTCTTGATCAGAAAATGCATTTAAAATCAATTTTTAAAGTTTTTTTCTCTATTTTTAAAGGTACGTTCTTTTATTAATTTCTTTTGCATGTCTCATTGGGACAGGTGTTACAATTATATGAATAAAGGTTAGTTTAAGATGCGTTATTAAATTAAATATTATCTAAAGTAGTTGGGTTTAAATTCTAACTCCATTTAGGAAGCTTCATATTTCTCGCGATTGTTTAAGGTAATATTATTGTGAGATCTTTGGGTGGTTTCATGCCATTTTCTCAATCCACATTTTAATATAAAATTACAATTCACTGAGGGCACAACCTATAGTTTGAGTAAATATACTTGCTTCTTCCTTCAACTTCCAACAACTAGACAAGTTTTTCATAATTTTATCTTGCTTCTAAGGATCTGCCGCATTTTCCAAGTTTTCTGGAAATGAGGGCCATTACAATGGAGGAGAGGATAACGGTGAATGGAAGGTAAGTTTACATCCAATGCATTTGAACTTCTATGAGTAAATACAGATTTTTTCCTATTCCACGATTTTTATCCATTTAAGCTTACATACACCTACCTAAATGAAAGAATTTTATTTTTTTACCATGTGGTTTTCAAAATATTCGACTTAAAAATACCATTAGTGATATTTTCTTAAAGATGTAATATTTTTTATCAAGACATCATTGTAAAACTTTCAGTGGTGTCTTATTGTTTATTATTTACTTCCATATGCGATACTTATATAAAATGGTATATTTGTGATTTATGCTTCCATTCAATTTCTTATAAACATGTAGGTAAACTTAAGTAAATTTTCATTAAGATATTTCGTTAGGTATACATTTTATTTAAAAATCTGAAGAGCCAAAAATTAAGTTTTAAGAATCTTTATTGGTTGGAAAAATATCCCAGCAGTTTGTATTGTTAACCTGATTCTTGAAATGACATGCCACTTCATTTTAATCATCTTTTTTTCAGGTTAGAGGTGCAGTTTTTGGTTCCGCTTTAGCTGCAGGATTTGCTGCCTTTGCCGCCGACAGCAACAGAAGAGAGCTGTTAGCTGAAGCTAATACAAATGTTGATGTGGATAAAATTATTGAAACTACAGGAGCTAGAATTGAAGGCCTCAAGGAACAGATACATTTCAGATTATATTATAAGATTATAGATGGCACCAGGCAGTATGATTTTCTAACTCGCTAGCAGCCACTCATTTAGCCTAATGGGTTGTTCTAAAAAGGGCTTGTACGTAGACTAAGGACCAGGGGGAGGTTTAATGCCAGACGAAAATCAAATTTCGATGTTAAGTTTCTGCGCTCATTATGAACTTAATTGCACTTGTTTGCACCTATGAAATGAAATAAAAATGTGAATGTGTAGGAATATTCTATAGCAGAGGTGAACAAACACGACTCTCCAGAGAATAGAGTCTGGGTAACTTATAAGAATGGGGTCTATGATATTACAGACTTCATCCCGTTACATCCAGGTAATTCACTAGTGGAGGACGAGCTCCTCTTTAACTCCAAAGTTATAAAGGGACAATGAGAAAAATTCCATAGATGTAAGCCTAATAGTTATCAGATAAATAATATGTTGAATTATCTAAAACTAACTATCTACCTACCTCTCTTAGTCGCTTAGAATGTACCATTGGCAGACATAGCTAAATACTTTCTCAAACCATGTTATCCAATTTATTATATTTAGGAGCTGACAAGCTGCTGATGGCAGCTGGCAGCAGCGTAGAACCTTTCTGGGCCATGTATGCTGTTCATCTAAATAATCCTGTCATCTACAGTATGCTGGAAAAATACAGGTACATGCACTTGGAAAGGAAAAAGAAGTAAAAATTGTTTATTCAGAGAAATTTTAAAAACAAAAAGAATAAGGCAAGATAAAAAGCTAATTTACTACCCAATCTTCCGTCAGTTATTATTATAAGAGATATTACAAAACACCTTTTCTAACTTTATTGTATCTTTTTACAGAGCACACGGCCCTATAATTATTTAATAATATAATTCCTTCTGATTGTGTTAGAAAATCGGAAATCGCAGTTTATTCTGAATCACCCTGTAAATTATCTGAAAAAGATTTTAATTAAAATTGTTAAGAATTGGAAACCTGGATATTGCGGACGTGGCTAGCCAGGCAGAGCAGATGGCCAGTGATTCAAGTGATCCTTACAGCACTGATCCTGCTAGACATAAAGCTATCATCATTAACAGTAAGCTTGAATTTTTACATTTTTACAAGGATGATTTGAAAAGTATCACCAATATAAACTTACCTTCATTAATTCTAGTCTTGAGTTGTTAAGAAATATTCCTGCTCTCTACCTAGGGCGAGAATTACTAAAAAGTGAAAATACGACAAGAATGTTGTTTCTTTTAATTATTTTGGATCTATAAAGTTTCCTTATTTTATATACGATACCAAATTACTGTTATCATTGATCAGTAGAAAAATCATGATCATTATTTTTTATTCAAATATTGTGTTTGTAAAAATCCCACTAAAGAAACATATTGTGTATACCAGGCAAGAAACCGTTCAATGGAGAAACCCCACTTGGAATTCTGACAGATAGTTTCATCACTCCTACAGGAAACTCATTCTTAGATTCGTTTATCTCTTAGTTTTGGCGGAGATTTTTACAGTTAACACAACATGATTACATTCTTAAAGTTTGAATTTAGTGTTAAAATAAAACTAAAAAATTGAGTTAAAGAAAAATGGGGGTTCTGATTATTTAATTAATTCTACTAAATTTTGATAAAATGGTAGAAAAATTTGGTAGAAAAATTATGAATTTTTCTACAAAAAATACCTAGTTAAAATTTTTAAAAAAATATTCTTCTGAAGCTTTCAAAATTTTAGGAAAGATCGTTTTTCTCTCCTTACTTAAATCTAATGTAAAATTTTCATTACCTAAATAAGGTTTAATATTTGTTCACAAATTATTTTTTTTCCATGAGATACATTTAGTAAAGAAATTCTTGAATGACTTGTTTAGATTTATTCTATGTCAGAAATCATTTACCCGTTCCCGATGTTGATGTAAAGAATTATGAATTAGAAGTTTCTGGTTTGGGAGTTAAGGTAATTTTCATTTTAGTTTGTAGTAGATATTACATTATGATTCAAATAACAAGTGCTAAAAAGCATCTAGGAGATTATTGATTGATTTACTGATGTAGCAACAAGATTCCAGAGGATAAAGTGAGTCAAACTATGAACTGAATACAATTCCAAAAATATATAGGAACATATAAAGAAAGTTAGTTTGAAGGATGTGAATAAATTAAGGCTGTGCCAAGCTCATGGCTCTGTGTTCCTGTCTGTGTACTTGTGTGGACAATTCCTTGTAATTAAAGGCAGTAGATAATAAAGTCATTGTGCTTGCGTGTGATAATATACGGTCAGGCGGACGGGTGCACTGCAACGGCCCTCCTTATTAGAATAGCGCTAAAACTTTAAAATATTTTCTAGATAGTAAAATTTTCAGGAACTAAACCTGAGCATTGACGAGCTAAAGAAGTTTCCAAAGCACAAGATAGTTGCCACAGTGCAGTGTGCTGGCAACAGAAGGGCAGAAATGAGGGCAACTAAAAATCTTAAGGTACGGTCAAGCAAATTAGATTAAATTGCAGGTTTTTTTCTAACATAAATATTGTAACAGCATTGTCATATATTTTGGTACCAAAAATTACCTTAAACAGGATTGCACTCATTTTTTAAACAGTCATTAGATAGTAGGTAAATTGGGCCAGTGTACAGTTAGGTCAGTTTAGCACTAAGCAGTGTTTAGATTTTTCACGGGTTTGTGTGCCTATACGAAATCAACTTCTTTAACAAGACTTAATAAAGGTAGGTATACAATTTTCAATGAATTTCTCTAAAATTACTATATACTTGACCGTTTATCCTTGAAGGGTTTGGAATGGAGGGGAGGAGCTATTGGAAATGCAGAGTGGGCTGGAGCAAAGCTCTGTGATGTTTTAAAGGTAAAATTAATGGATTCTAGGTTTTTTTCTATTTTAGCTGCTACGCCCCAAGAGGCATTAATTACACACAGACATCCTATTACGCTCATATAAATTACAATCTTTAAAAAATCTCTATAAAGTTGTGATATGAAATAATTTAAAATTCCATTATTTAGGCTGCCGGATTAGATGAAAACGATGAAAAAATCCGCCACATCCATTTTGAGGGACTTGATACTGACCCAGCTAATTCTCCCTACGGGGCTAGCATTCCTATAGAAAAGGCAAGGAATAAAAAAAATAGATCATTTGATTTTTACAAATTAGGCAAATGGATATGGCACTAGAGGAAAATCCGATTTGCCATCAAGAAAAATATTTTTTTTGTTTTTTACATGTACGATGATGTCAAATAGTAGTGAAGCTTGAAAGTATCTATATAAGCATACTGGATGTTTATTTATGCTTCATGTATGCGTAGGAAAAACTAAGAGGAAAGAGATAACATAATATTTTATGAATGTTATATACATACACACCAACGAAATCAGTGACTCATAGATTATCTTTACTTCAATTATATCATTTTTGAAAATTGCAATTCTTATTGAAAAATATCTTAGTATATATTATTATTACTTACTTATCCGCGTCTTGCTGCTGCAGCAAATTCGGCCATTTACTATTACTTATTATTCTCTAAATGTATAGGCCACAGACCCAAGAGGCGATGTTCTGTTGGCGTATGAGATGAACGGGGAACCCCTAAATCGTGATCATGGCTTCCCTGTCAGGGTTATTGTACCAGGAATGGCGGATTTATTCTGCCACAATAATTATTATAATATTATTTTACTCAAATGTTACTAGTGCGCCTTTTCAAATTATGAATATATAATCAAAAACTAAATTGATGTTCGCCAGAATACGATAATTTTTTTTGTCTGTTAGTTGTCTGGTTCGAATCTTTCCTATTCCGTACCGCATAATAGTAAATTAAGAGAAGGATGTACTGATTTATTAGGAATTCTTTGAATTAATATTTAGATACCGTTCTTTTGCATATACTAATATGTTACTTGAGTATCTGCTCAGCTCAGGCATTCTGTAGGACTTCAATTTACTTTTTTTTTTATCTTCGACCCGACCATTGTCTCCCTCTATACCTAGTTGATGAGTTTCACCTTTGTCATAGTGTAAATTTATATTGTGCTAGAAATAGCCTAATCTGACAGGAGTTGCTGGGGCCAGGAATGTCAAATGGTTGGGTAGAATTATTGTAAGTGATGTAGAGTCTGACAGCCATTGGCAGCAAAATGATTACAAGGCAAGCATGTAGTAGCAGCTGCTGACCCCCCCTCCCCCCCTCTCACCTTTTAAGTAACTAAGCTTAGATTAGTAAGTCCGCCAATATTAACAAACATACATATACTTGATGCACATGTTTTAAAAATCCATACAAAATCTAAATACTACTATTCATAAATTATCTACTCAATAACTAACTGCTACTACGTCGTTGCGCATAAGGGATTCAATCCTTCAACAGACTGGGACACTGTTGACTTTACCAAGTCCCCGGCCATCCAGGACATGCCTGTCACCAGCAGTATCTGCTCGCCCGCTCCAGGTAGGCAAACTCTTTAAACTATGATACTGATTAGCAATAGGAACCAATTGAAATGTCTTTAGATTTGACGCGGCTAAGGGCCAAGATTCGAACCAATTGCCTCACCTACATCTTTGTTTTATGTTTTATTCTAAAATTGGAGGATATTTAATGTTAAGGTATGAGTTAGAATTTCTGATATATTTTTTAAAAGTCAGATATTCCTTAATTAATGTTTTTTTCTAGGTACAAAAGTTACTGGAGGCCAGGAATTGGTAGTCTCCGGATACGCTTGGTCCGGCGGCGGACGTAGCATTGTGCGTGTCGATTTAACAGCCGACGGCGGCAAGACTTGGACCCAGGCGGAGAGTTTAGAACAGGACAACGCCCGACATCCCCGCCACTGGGGCTGGACAATCTGGAAGGGTAAGGTGCAGGTACCAGAAGGAGTAGAGACAGCCGAGGTGTGGAGCAAAGCTGTAGACAGCAGCTACAACGTACAGCCAGAGTCCTTCTCCAATATTTGGAATTTACGCGGAGTTCTCAGTAATGCCTACTGCAGGCTTAAACTCAGTGTCCAATAAGAGATTACGTTCTAGAAATAGATCTAAAGATGGTTCTTAAATTTTGTAATACATTTGACTCTGTTTGCACTATGGCAAGGAAAACCGTAACTAACAAAACGGCTCAAAAACTAACCAATAAATATCATAATTTTCATCACTATTACAACAATAAGACATAAAATGTACCTCTATCTATAGCTTTGTATTAAATTTTATGATATTATTTCATTGCAATAATTTGAAAACGCCTTATATATACCTAAACACTTAAACAATTTATGTGATAAAAAAAATCTGGTTTGTGATTTAATTATAGTTTGTCACAAAAAATATCTTTATTTGTTATCCAAAATTTAATAGATAATATTTAATTGTATCGATTAGTTTTCGTCTTAGTTTAGTAATATAGTTTTATTTTAGCTTTTGTTTACCTACTATCAATTATGCCTTCATATTTAATGTCTGATGTATTTTTATAATATTTTATACTAGCTGTAATAGGTATGTAGTATTAATGTTTTTTTTGCATTTATAATGAATATGATAATATATTTTAAAATAAGCTCTTTTTATTATTTAATATATGTTAGTTTTAGCAGCGGGGCTACTTTATGATTATAACCGTCTGTTTACTGTAGCCTCTAAGTGAGCAATACTATTATATAATTTTTTTTTGTCTGTAGCGAAAGATCTGCTGAACCAATATAATTATCCTTAACAGCCAAGCTTCTTTCAGTTCCAGAGAGGGTTTATAACTATTTTGGAGAAGGGTAACTCCACCCTCCTATGAAAATCACCCTTAAGCAAAATTACCCACGTAATATTTTCTTTACTTTTTAAAGTTTTATATTGAATAGATTACATCCCCACCCACAGTTCTCTTAGAGGTATAGTTGCTAGTTACTCTATAGTTCACCTAGTCGCAGTTGATACCTAAAGAGATGATAAACATCATAAAATTAAGTAAAATGCAAATAATTAGATCCATATGACACAAAGATAAACAATTTTTAGAGATTAATTTTGTATTTCAACAATTTTAATAAAAATTTGTCATATCCAAATATATAATTAGTATAATATTAATTTATACATATAACATTTTTAAATTGCACATGATTAATCTATTTGATATATAATGGGAATGTATAGTTTTTAATATTGCATAAAGATATCAAAATATATATAAAGATATATTAATTTATTTGAGTTCTAAAAGTATTATCAGTCAAATTAGAATATGGTCGCCAAATGTTACACAAAACAAAATTTGCAAAGCAATCATACTAAAAATATTATCACTAATAAAATTTTGCTTGGAATAACGCATATTGCCTTTCTTCTTAACTTTTTAAATCTCTTAATATGAGAGATTTCGTCTAATACTTGTTAATACAAAATGGTTGTCTTAAAAAAATTCTATTATCATTTTTATCACAAGGTACATTTTAGCTACCATCATCAAGGAATAAATATTACCCAATTTTTTTTCTTCACAAAAAAAGAGCATGACTAATACTATCGACATTCATTCAGATGCACAATCCCTTTTCCTGTAAATGACACTAATAAATTTAATACATATTTTAACTGAAAAATTTGTGAACAAAAAAATAAAAATACTTTTGAGATGAGCATTGAAAATCATTTGAGCACAAAATGACTAAAATTGGAGTAAAAATTCACAAATTTTGTTGTATAGGTTCATAAATACTTAACAAATAAACAATAATATAGTTAACAAAAATTTAGAGAACATGTGATAGATATCTATAAGATTATATTCTTTCTGACTAAATGTAATAATCAATTTGTAAAATAAGTTCAAAATTCAAGCTCTACTTCAATTATGAAGAAATTCAAGCAATTTTTTTTATCATATGGCACATATCTTTTTGATTCTAGTTAACAATACAAGAATACTATTTAAAATTCTGGTTTCCAAAAAATATTTCAATTTACTGATAAAAGTTCAGGTACATTTAAAATCATTTTACCTCAACTTTTCAATTAATGAAAAATGGCATGTTTTTTTCTAGGATACACTACCTACTTGTTATACTATAGGTTAATTTTGTCTAATGAAAAAGTTGATTACCAAAATAGATTTTCTTTCAACCAAATAATTTAAGTACATATGTTTTAAGTAAGGCGAAGGGGAGGTGGGAAAGGATCTAGATTCTAGATCTATTTACATGGAAAATGGAGAGTTAAATATTACACTTCAGAAAAAAAACTATCTTCTCCTTGAGAGTTCAGCATTAATAGAAATCTGATTTTTAATAAAATATTAATTTGCCTTACATTGTTAAGCAAAAAAATAACTGGACTATTTATTATTTAATTTTTAGAACCCATCTTCCTGATGAGAATCTATTTTTCTTTATCTAGATCTGTAAATCCTTCTTCCAAGTGTTTTTCTTTTAGCTTAATATCGTCAGATTTTTCATTATTAGGTTCAAGCTTCTCGAGTAGTTTAGGCCCTAAAAAAAATATCTCCGTATATAAAAGTAACAGAATTTCTGTCTATCTGTGTGAACCGCAGGATCTTGCTAACCGCTGAACCGATACAGGGTAGCTTCTCATAGTTCCAGCGAAGGTTTATAGCTATTTTGGGGTAGGGTACCACAACCCACCCAAGAGAAATCGCTTCTAGGAAAAAATACCCTTCCCGTCCCCCCAAATTTTTTAAAACCCACAAGTGCCCCTAGTAGCCTATAGCTACAAGCCGTTAGTAACGTGAATGTCAAATACATTTATTTCTATTCTTTTTATAGTAATAGCTCTAAATTTCAAGATGAAATTATTTTAAATTATCATAGGGCTCCTATTACAAGTTTTATTGGGAAAAAATTATATATCGTACCTTATAAGACAAATTTTCACGAAAAACATATTAAAATTGTCGGCATAAACAAATCTCGAATTAATCATATAATTTTTCATATTCCAATCCGCAGAAAACTATTAATAGTACGATATGATAAATATATATTGTGTACCTGCAGTCATAACAGCAATAGCGCCAATAGGAGCAGTAATAAGAATAACCAAGACCGCTATAGCAAGAACTTGTTTACCCAAAATCTGTTGCTCGCGTAATAATTCCATTTCTGACTCTTCGGCTCCGGCATCAGTGGCTTCCCTGATAATATTAACAATACTAACTCTTAGTTTGGATTTATAAAAAAAAATAAAAAAGCAGGATAAAGAAAGTTTTAAATGATTTGTATTTATGTATAATAATCCTAAGAAGAAACATCTTTCTCTAAAAAATGAAAGAAAAACCTACCTAAGAGCATGGTTAGCTAAATCCAAAGCTAGAGGACCGACGGCTGCTTGCACTGTTGCTTTGGGTAACCACGCCATGGAGATAAACAAACGTTCTCTAAAATAGAAAAAAATAGGTATAAGACTTATTATAAGATTTGGAGAAGGAGCAAAAGCCGAAATTGAGTGTTGAAATAAAATACCAGATTACGTGATCTTACATAAATCCCTCTCCCCCCTCACTCTTAATGCATAAAAAAATCTTGATTGTTATTAGATTGAATAATATTGTAATAACTTTTTTTCGGTAATGCTATTTTTATACAATCTTCACTACCTGTGTGTTAGATTACCGCCAAGAACAGCCAGGTACGACACAACAACCCTGACAGACAGACCACAAATTAGAACACCAATTCCGTAACCAACTGTATTTCCATCTAGCTCACTAACCTAGGAATATCTTTAATTAAATAAAATTATAAATTTAAGTGATAAATAGATGAAATTATTAAAGTCATTAAGATCGAGTCTGATTCAAGTAGGTAAAGATTTTGAAATATATCTTATTTTAATTTCTATTACCTACCTTGATTTCTGTGCCAATAAGACCAAATAGGAGTGGCTGAAACACGACCCATAAATTCGCCAGATTCTTGCATACCGGGTTATCATCCTTGTATCCCTGGCCACGCCAGCCCAATCCTGCCACGAAACCCATGGTTAGCACTGCCAAGGCTCCAGCCCCCGGCACATCTGCCTTGTTGCTGCCGAATACTGCTAGTAGACCACCGCCAACTATTAATAATGTTCGCAGGCCGGCTGATGGGGTTGGCCGTTTGGACTCCGCTGGGTTAGGCACTGCTGGGGGAAAGAAAATGAGAAGTAAACCCCAACCTATGCCCCATAGGATACCGATCACTGCTTCTTTCGGGCCCTAAAATGGTATTTTTTTATACTCAATGCTACCATTGGTCCATAACATAAGACCAAGAAAAAAAAGATCTTTATGTATACTAACTACAACAGTTGCGTCCTTAAAAGAAAAACAATATTTTAGGTACAAATAACCAGGGGTGTATATACTGCAAATTTGACCCTGCTAAGTAAGGGGGTAAAAAAATAATAAATATGTGGTTGGGGGGAAAAAAGTGTAAAAATTAAGAGAACTGAAAGCATTTTTCCTCTTTTCTCACCTCTTTGGTGAAAAAAAAACTAAAAGAATATGTGGGAGGGGGGATAATATGAATAAAATAAAGAGTTTAGAAAATATTTTTCCATTTTATCCCCTTCCTTGATGGAAAAAGCTAGGAGGGAAAAAAATAAAAAAATTTGCAGCAGGGGAAAAAATTAATCTTGTGCAGAATATAATTATACACCCCTGCAAATAACTGCATGTGACTGTTATAATATAAAAATGAGAAAACATGACAATAGGTAGGCACAATATTTTCTATATGAATTTAGCTGATAACAATCAAACAACCTTTCAATAGATTTACTAACATGTTTTTGTCAAACTCATTTTCAATTAAACTGTTCTTAGACATACCCTACCCAGTGCAGTTATAGAAACAAAATCTTCCCAACACTTACCTTGAAAACAAGACTGACAACATTACTAGAATCTTCAGTTGTAAAAGTGATCCCCAACAGAATTGTAAAGGCAGAAATAGCAAGAACATCGTCCATACTGGCTGCAGCTATTACAAGAGTTGGAATACCTTTGGCTACTCCATATCCTTGTTCCTATTAAAAGCAATAATTTTATACAATCGAAGTAAAGCTATTATACATTTAGCGTCGGTTCGGACATGTCGAAATTGTCCAATCGATTTCAAAATTCGCAGATTGTTCAAAGAATAAGTAAACAAATTGCCTTTAACTTTTCCACCAATTAAAGTTCTTTAGGATATACTTTATTACACATAGAATACAGCTCTTAGAGTCTCGAAGGTAGGATAGTATCATTTTACATATGTCTACATCTCTTAACAAAAATAAGTACAACCAAATCCTAATAAAATATTTAACCTGTAATGAAAGAAGACAAGGCACCACAACCGCGGGGGAGACAGCCGCCAGAATAAATCCCAGCATAAACCCCCATTGCCAGGGAAACCCGAGCAACAGGTGACTTGCAACGGCAACGATAACTGTTTCAGCAAGGCAAGGTGAAAATGCCAGACGAAATACCATTGCAGAGAGTTTTCGTAGCGCTATTGGGTCCAAGCCAAGTCCTAAAATAAGGAATTAAGATGAGGACATAATATATTAGAACTGCTTGATAAATTGGATAATGTTGAGTTAGAGTTTTAACCACAAAATTTCAAACTTGAGATACTAAAAACCAACCTACTCCTAACATAAAAAAGAACTTCATAGAACGCAGGTACAACTAATTTAAATGTACAGCTTGGTCGTTCAGACAAAAGTCGTTTAAAGTAATGTAAAGGTATTACTCGTATATTAATTTACCAATTTTACTCGGTGTTTGGATTGAAGTGAATAATGTATGCCTAAGTAAACCTTAGATGTTTTGATATAAATATAATTGTCTCAAGAAAGCATCATTCGCTAAAGTTTGTATGAAAAAATAACCGTGTGAGTAAACACTAAACCAACCTGCTCTTAAAAGAATAACAGTGAGAGCCGTAGATCTGAGTGCTGAAGACCATTTAGGATCCAAACCATCCCCAATCACATTCACCCGTGGTATAAAATTCACCAGAATTCCTAAATAACATCAATATCGTTATTGACTGAGAAGTAGTTGGTTAAATGAATAGGTACGCATAAAAACTGTTACTTTTACATCAGGATTAAATTGACATTTGAGTTAATATATAGTGCTTACCTACTATCAACATTCCTAATAATGGAGGAAGTTTCACCAGAGCCACTAACATACCACCTAAGAAGAAAATTAAAATCAAGCAAGGATGATAATATTGATTATCCTTTAAATATAAAGTACTAAGATTTTTTATGCCTGAAGCTAAAAGATATCAAAAATTCATAGTCAAAAAAATTAGCACTTTTCAGGAAAGCTTCATTAATGTCCCTAGGTGGATTTGGGCTTTCAAATAATTAAACTCTCCCATAGAGACTCTATGGGCTAGTGTATTACAAAATGAATTTTAAGGTTATTTAAGGAATCATTTTAGGAAGATACATAACCCATTTTCATTAAACATAGATAACTGTGTGGACAGCAGCAATATGAAATACAGTTTTAAACTATAAATCCTTGGAGAAACATTGGCATTAAGGGACAGTCGAGTATATATCATTATGTAGTGACATACGAACATACCCTGCTAATGAGTTGCTGAATAATTGAGTTTACCTAAATGTGCAAGAACTAGAAGCATGATAAGAGAAAATATTGTTCCTCCTTCTATACCAATGTCAAGATGTTCTCGTCCTGGTAGTGCAATCTTAAAATAATAGTTATATAATAGGATTACCTTTAATCAGGGATCCAAAGGAATAAGACAATGGCCGATAAATTGATTTACATACCCAATGATAATACACGAAATTACCCCTTCTGTAGATTACAAAAAGTGGTTTAAACGATTGGATGTGATTGTACACTCAACTAATAAATAAACAAATTAAAATTCATTAAAAGTCTCTAGAGTTGTTACACCAACGAATAAGAAAGCATAACTATAAAACTTTGGGGACTTTTGTAATAAACAGCCCAATGTCTCCTCCCCCCCTGACTCTTAATAGTTTGATTCAAAATGCCTAGGTTTATTGATAACATAGAAACTATCAGAGTATAACAATTCTCTTTGGATTATTAAGAGACTATTTTACGTCATAAGTAAAAGCATGAAACGAGCATGACTCGAGCTTACAACTTCAAAAACTTGGGATTGAAAAAAAACTATATACCTGTCCCAGAATGACATAAGAAGCCGCCCAGATAGTAACCACAACCAGGCTCCAGGTAATAATGCTAGCCAGGTAGCCGTGTGGCGGGCATAGAAACAGGTACTTAAGCTTGTCCAGCGGACTTGTCAGGGATTCCAGATCATGATACTAAAAATATTTAAAATTCATTTAATATCCTGAAAATGAGATGTATTTTAAAACAGTTTCTGGAACAAGTTAAAACCAAGATTTAAAAGAAGAAATTGCATACTTTTAAAATTTGAGGAAGATAAGTTTATTTTCATTAGTCTATTCTAGGTACCTGAAATTTTTTTGCTATATGTACTTTTCTGACAAGCAGACAAAACACATTTTATACAAATAGTGATTATTTTGACTGACAAAAGATTAGGGAACTACATAATATTTCTTTAGTACAAAAGAGATGAAATTACCAATATTGAATTTTTAATAAAATAAAAAAAATACTTACCTTCCATGAAAATACGTTGAACAAATCAGTAAAT
This sequence comes from Acartia tonsa, assembly GCA_900241095.1. NCBI lineage: Eukaryota > Metazoa > Arthropoda > Copepoda > Calanoida > Acartiidae > Acartia > Acartia tonsa. Next base: position 30,038 of record LS043878.1, on the reverse strand, counting down.
TTCTTAAATTTTGATTTATCTTCAGTAACCTCTTTTTTCTCATCAGAAGAAATTTTGTCAACTTTGAGATCATTGTTAATACTTGCATTGTCGGGAGAATCATTTGACTCGCTAACATCAGAGTTTTCGTAAGTAACAGTCATTGTTAAGTTCTTTAAACTATTGGCACTTATGATATGAATACTATTTAGATTCAAGTCTTTAACGACCAGCAAAATGTAATATTGCAATTTTCACTTCATTTTGTTGTTAAGTTTCTGAAAAGAAGAATAAATGTCCACCATGATCAAATTATTATTATAAGTAAATGTGTGCGCGTCAAATTGCAAAGGTTTTAAATTGCATGTCCTTTAACTTAGCGCATTAAAAAACTTCTAAAAATCACTCCATAACAGAAGCCAAACCAGCTAACAGTTGAATTGTTATACAAATATATTCTACAACTACAGGAATAAACCTCATAAAATTTTCCAAAACATGACATTTAATAATTTCAAAACATTATGAAAATCCACGGTTGTTAGAAAAATAAAAAAAGGGCTTGCTACAAAGTACAAATGACGCAAATATTAACGCAATTTGACGCGCACACCTTCGTTTCCAGAATAGCGCGTCATGATGTTGAGATTTTGACAAGATGTAAGGCAGGGTGGAGGTCATCATGAGCTGATCAGCTGATCAGACAATCAATCAGCTGATTGGGATTGTTATGATCAACTGTGTTGTTGTTGTCTTGAATTTTGTGAAGAAAAAAACGGTTTTAATTATTGTAGTTTAACTTCTCTCGTGCATTAACTCAACCTAGGAAAGAAACATTGAGTTCTAGAAAAAATTACTTTGTTTGGTATTTTAGAGTAGATTCGGGCGGTTAAGAATCATAATATATTAATTTAATTCCATTTAAGTACGAGTTCCTATGTATCAAGGAACCTACAAAGTAATATTCGAAATATAAGGCTTGTATTTCATATGTGATCATATTCAAAGTATTTGATAAGCTTCAGTTTTTTTTAGCATTAAAAAGCAAAAATTTGAAATAAGAATATTAAGACTGCCTTCATGAAATTGATGTAGTACACAAAAAATGAGTTACCTGAGTGGCGGCAATGGTAGACAGATGATCCTTCACAGTGTTCAAGTTTGTTTTCCATCCTGATAAAAATTAAATATTGCAGACTATTCAAAACTTTAATGCTCAAAAGTATATTTTTCATCTAAGAATCTCTCTTTACACTGTCCTAAAGCACTTGGAAGTAACGTCCGAATAAAGGATGATTCACACGTACAGACATACTACTGCGCGACTAATACTAATTGTACCTTGAAGCAAGTTATAAAGATGATTCCAGTCGGAGGGGCTAAATGTCCTGTGCATGGTTGAAGATACATACACAACTCCATCTCCCTAAAATAACAATAATAAATTTACGATGAGAACCTATGGTTAGATTTACATGAAAAAAAGTAACTAAGAAGTATCAGAGACTTTTTCATTCAGTGAATTTATCATACATTCATTACACTGTATCTCTAAAACCCAAAATCCGCGAAATCCATGAAATGTTAAATGGTATATATTTAAAGTTTCTTTTAAACTTGGGTTTAAAAATATTTCCAATTAATGAACAAACACAAGGAAAATAAAGTAGCTTTTGCTATGAATAAAATGTTTTTTACTAAAATAATCTTCGTACCTGTGAAATCTTAGCCCTAACAAGACGAGTCTTGATAACATCGATCAAGAATTCTTCAATCTCGTTGTCCCCAATATCCAAAGTTTGGCCAAGCTCGGCCAAGGGAATCTCACTTCTGTTCTCAGCAATCTAAAAATAAATATTGAAGTGCAGCGCTTGATGTACTACTGTTAAATGTAGCATACTGAATACTGATATAGAAATTCAGATAATATAATATCATGCCGAGTTAATAAAATAGGTATTATATAACTACAAAGAATCAGTGCTACATACTATTACACACCTAATCATAAAATGAAATCGAATGACATTAATACCTGCATGAAGCTTAGAAGTCTCATCTTTCTGAGGCTATCCTGGTGCTTAAGCCCAAGTCCGTCAACAAAGGCTTGGTTCTTCTCGTAGAACTTGACATAAGATTCAAGCTGCTCACTAACAAATATCCTAAATATTTATATGTTAAGTTTAAATAGAGGCAGACAATGAGAACTATTGATTTAGTGTACAAAATTTACATCAAATGTACGATAAATGTTATGCACATTTTACAAAACGTTCAAAATATGCATATTTTGTCTTTCATATTAAAATAGATTATCTAGAATTATTGACTTGCTTTCTTTTAATTTGGATAATATATATCAGTTGCATTTTCATGTTGTAGATTTAGGGAGGTTTTAGACAAATACCTAAATCAACCTTGAAGCGATTAGAATTTTAAAATCATTTTAGTTTTCCTTCATTCTGTGTGAGCGTCAAAAAAGAAATTGTGAACTTACTTTAAAAGTTGATGGATAGGTTGACCCTCCAAAGCCTTGACAGGCTTGAGGATCAACAAATGGTCCATCAGGAAGGTGTTGGGATCAGCCAGGGATGCAACAATACATCTCTGCGCATCTTCCTTAGCCTAAAATATATCATAAAATCAAATCTTTGTATGCAAAGTCCATATAAACAATCCCTTAGTTGAACCAAACAAAAAAGAAATCAAAATACTGCAGTTTCGAACCAAGAATGATAACTTTCTAAAAAGTAATGTGGTTAGTTCCTACACATTGTCAATCACGTTATTTGACCGCGAGATCGGATTAAAAGATGTTAAGTAATAAACTGCCTGTCCTATTTAAAGCTTTTATGGATGTTCCATTCTTATTTCCTAAATAACAGACACCATACTACGACGTCTTTATGATTCGTATTCTACTATACCTGGCTAGCATTCTCAGTTGTGTAGGTACCCAACAACTCAATCATAACACGTGCAGCGTCGTCAGAACGTCCATTCAACAACAGCATCTAATTAAGGGATCGTTGAAAAAATAGTAAACAATAGGTATTAGATTTTATAGGTATACACTATACAGCAAGCTTATTTCTGCATATCAGTTAAAAATACAGCTATTACATTCATATTTTTTTGATTAAATGACGGACAAAACTTTTGGAATGGATGGACCAGACCTATCAATAAAATCTAATGAATCATTCCAAATTAGTTCAAGTAAAAAGAAGTTTAACCTCGTGGAGAAGTCTGTACAATTTTTGCATCTGTTCGTCAGTGGGAGGACACTTCTGGAACATTTGCTTCACAGTTGCCATGTCCTGAAATAAAATATTCTTTTTTGTGTGGACTTGCATAGGAAAGTGATACAACTATAAGATAGGTATTAGGAATTATATATGTATTTTATGTATGTTTGTATAAATCAACATATACAAATTGCATTACCGCTGTTAGCATCTATGGACTTTTTATGGATGGGTTGTAAATTGCAGAATTATAGTATAAAACCATCCCAAGACCTATGAGAAGCTTCTCGTAAATGGAGAACTCAACTACACTACATTATATAAAAGCATACGCACTTCTCAACTTGTGAGATATTACCTTGTAAACGGTGGAAAGCTCATGTGTCTCACCAGCAACTTTCACAAGGAAATAGTAAACATGAAACTTCATTTTGGAATCATCGTCCAGACACATAAACAGAGACCATAACACCTGGAAACATTAAAGATTAACATTTTACCAAAGGTGTATGTGTAATGAAAGTAGTATAATTGGCATATTTTATAAAAAACACAATGAATATAGAGATTCTTGTATACATTGATGAAATATTTATTCCAGCTATCTAATATAATGACACCCCCCCATCCACCTCCTTTAAGCTATCCCCTTCCCTTCCGCTGGAGGAACTGACCAATAGTTAAGGCCCTTGTAGCAACCTAAACTGACGACAAATTTCCCCTGTCATAATATCAACGTATCCGATATCCATTGAAACACACAAATAAATAACTATTATTTTAATAACCTAAAAAAAATATATTCCTATTCCAAAATTAACTCCGCAACATCTGAATATAATACCTTAAGTGCAACCATGCCGTGCTGCTGACCAGAAGCCTTGCTCAACTTCTCACAGAAAGAGAGGACAAGCTCTTCTTTGTCAGTATCGGCGAGGCCGGGGATCATACTCACAATACCATTCAACACTCCCTCAATCTAGATCATAAATACAAAATCAATGAATAGTTGAAGGATTTGGTATCCTTTCCATTTTAATGCCAAAATTAACAGTAAGAAATAGATTCACTTTATTTGCAAGATAAAAATGTTAATTTTCTTCTCTGCATTAATGAAAGTTGCCTATTTTTCTTTCTAAAAAATAAGGGTAATACTCATATTTTGACTTCCAATTATCTACTCAATATTTAACTTAATTTGTCTGTCTGTTTAACTGTTATTGTAATTAATTAAAGTTGAGTATTTTACACTATTTTATTTATTTATGAGAATTACTGCTTATAGATAACGTTGTTATATTTGTTTGTTAATCCTTATTCATTGTAAAACCAAACAGCATTTGTAGCATTATTGAACAAGTACAAAGAAATACTGGTATATAAGTTTAAACAATGTTTAATATACATCAATAATATTATATTCGCCTTACAAAACTTAAAAAAAAACACAAAAAGATATAAAAGCATATTGAACCTTAACAACACCTTAAAGAAAAATAAATATTGTAAAATATATCTACCCTATGTAGCAATTAAAGTTGTTTGACAACATGAAATACAATATATTTATCTAAAAATGGTTTTTGTGTTGTGTAATTATAGTTAAATCACAGCTTAATATTAAGGTCATAAAAAGTAGAAATTCTAGTGTAACTCTTTGATATCCTACAACGATAGAAACCAATTTTGTTGTCAAAAGTCTTTGTTTGTCTGATTACACAACCAACCAATAAATAAACTATTGTAAAATTCAAGAAACTTAACTGCCCATAAATAAGAATTTTTTGTGTACTTATGAATGATAGCAAGCAACATTGTCTACTTTTTATTATCCAACATTTATGTCCGCGTAGGGCAGAACAATAACATAGACACTGGTGTCTTTTAAACACTTAATTACTGAATTACATAGGAAGCTAAAAAATTAAAAAGGTTAAAGTAAAAACTCTTATGTTGTTAAAAATTAACATGAAGGTTCATATTTGATATTATACTATCCAATATTAGTGTGTAGAATAGATCTCATAGCAAAAAAAAATCATTAAAACAATAAGATTGTATCTTATACCTTTACATAAAAACACATTAGCTAATATAACAATATCTCCCTCCTCCCACAATTACTAACCTCGCTATCTGCCTCAAGCTTGAAGCAAGCATCACAAACACTGATGATCTGTCTAACATCCTCTCTCTTATCTTCGGCCCTCTCCAGGCTAATTTCAGCTCCCTAAAATAATAGAAATTAGTGATATGATAAATATCTTTACGACTTTTAATAAAACGTTAATGCTATCAATCAGCTATTCATGGCACCCTGAGAATGTATATCGGTTAAGATATCGGGATCAAGTCAAGCTGAGTATGCCAATAGCCTGTTTTGGCACACGCTACTTGACTTGGGGGAATATTGGCATACTCTACTTGACTAGGGGGAATATTGGCACACTCTGCTTTACTTGGCGTAATATTGGCATA
>LS043878.1:0-24233 GCA_900241095.1 Acartia tonsa | reverse complement strand
TATATTTTACGTACATAAAGTAGTAAATTTGTAGGTTGAATTATTATAATATAAATCGGAAAATATGTTAAATTCATCTTTTTTTTTGTCATGCTGCTTTGTTTGATAAACTATTGGCATACTATGCTTTACTTGATGAAATATTGGCATACTATGTTTTACTTGGGGGAATATTGGCATACTCTACTTGACTAGGGGGAATATTGGCACGCTCTGTTTTACTTGTTGCCATTGGCACACTCAGCTTGACTTGATCCAGATATCGTAAACGGCTTTACTGATATTTTTACAATTTTCTAGGAAAATTGAATTTTTTTTAAAAGGTTAGAGCTGCTTTTAGTCTAGAAGGAGTGGGAGGTTGCGTCATTACTAGCTGCTTTTAGTCTAGAAGGAGTGGGGGGTTGCGTCATTACTCCCTTCCCCAAGAAGAGATTTATTACCAAAAGCGTCTAAAAATGGCACAATTAACTGAAAAAAATAATGATACTTTAATGAGCAGCTTTGCTATATTTTAAAAATCTTACCAAACTCTTGAAGTAGGACCTGAGTTCCTCAGATTGCTCCTCGAAGCCAATCTCTATAAATACCGGGACATTCATTCTTCTGAAAGTTTTACAGTACAGTAGTTTTTTTTCATTAGGAATCTAATTCACGGACAGAAACTAAATATCATTATCTTACCTATCACTTTGAACTTCGCCGCTAAAAAATATTGTAATATTTCAATTGAAACAATGCAATGAAGGAGAGAAAAAAATTAAGAAAAGTTTTTTTTTTAAATTTTAACTAGGTAGCAGAAAAGTCCAAGATAAAATATCCACTTAATTCTTAATGAGGTTACAAAATCAAACAACGTTATCATTTACTCATATAAAGCATAGATTTGATAGGATTTAAATTAAAATCAATTTGACGTTTACATTAAAAAACTTTCTAAATGTTTAATGATCATTTTATCGTCTATAATAACCGCCGTCCATTCCCGTGCCTTTTCTATACTTGTCCGAGTATCCCGACCTATCACTACGATACTCGTGTTTGCTCCGACTCTCACTCAACCTCTCCCTTGACCGGGACCGATGTTTCCTTGACTTGTGAATGGGCGAATTTGACCAGTCACGTTTTTTCCTGCGGTCACGACCTCCTCTGTCCGAACTTGGAGACCTTAACAAAAAGAATTTAAAGAGAACATACAAAGAAAGGTATATTATGTTGTGCTTATTATTCCTTTTTTCTGTAATATTTTACCTTGCATCATTTAAAATAACTTTATGTAAAGTTCTTTTGTTTCCTAGTTTAAGCAGTTTGATTTTTCATTCTTGCATGCAAGACCGGAATGGTCTTTTTATTTTCATTGAACACGTGACCTAGGTAGGTTTTAAGTAAAACTAATTTCAAAACATTTTTTACCTGGATCGGTCTCCCTTTTTGTATTTTTTCTTTTTCTTTCTGTCTACACTTCGGCTCCGACTTCGACTACGGTCCTCTGCCTTTTTGTCCTTCCTGTGCGGAGATGGCGGCTGGCTTGCCGGACTGTTGACGGCTGTGCTGAGTGTGCTGCCCTGAAGTTTGGCCTCTTTCTTCTTGTTCTCGTAGTTGGTCTTCAGTCGGTCCACCTCTTTCTCTAGTTCCTCTTGGCTAACCTTTTTTCTTAAAAAAAAACAATATTTAGAAGGGTTGGCAATCCGAATCCGGAATCCGAAATCTGTCCAATTTTTGGACCATATTGGAATCCAGAATCCATTATATTAATAGAGGATTCGGATTGTTCATTGTTAGGTTAATATTAACGTCTTGAGTTTTTTGGTCCGAGTGTATATTTTAAATTTTAACAAAGTCATTTTGGTCGCTGTAGGGTCTAGATATAGGAGAAAAGCTACAATGAAAATATAAAGAAAAAAGCAGCTTTAGATTCTTCCCAGTACCCGGTAAAATTTAATCCCTTCATTTACTTTAAAACAGGCCTTTTAAAATAATACTAGAATCCGGAATCCAGGAATTAAGCCATTTTATTTTTGGGCGGATTTTTGTAAAAATCCGAATCCAGTCCAAAAATTGAACGGATTGCCAACCCTAATATTTAGCAATTATTTAGAAATAGATTAGAATATTTGGTAATGAAAAGACACATGTTATATAAAGGGGGGAGGCGGAAGTGACACTTTTTAAAACCAAAACTGAAAGTCTAAGGAACTCAACTAAATAAAGAGTTACAGCTCTAATATTTGACATGGCAGTTGCTTTAAAGAGGTACAATATGGAACTATGAAGAAATGCAGACGGAATCGCCGCTCCCGCCGAAAACCACCGTTTCCAGCCAGTATGGTTTTACTAGAAATATGATGCCGTTTAATATATTGCACTTGACACTTGCGATTTTTTTAATATTGACAATGACAAATTTGAAATATTGCAAGTGTGAAAATAGAAGGGAAATTTTTATGAAAAAAAATGTATCTCCGATGATTAAAAATTGTCTAATTTGGCGAGAAAGGCAAAAAAGTTCGGCAGGAAACGGCGGTTATTGGCAGGAGCGGCAGTTTCGCCGCCGATTCTTCACAGTTCCATATTGCACCTCTTTAAAGTAACTGCCATGCTAAATCTAAGAGCCCTAACTCTTTATTAAGTTTAGTTCCTTTGACTTTTAGTTTTGGTTTTAAAAAAGTGTCACTTTCGCCCCCTCCCTTTTATAATCAGATTTTAGGTTAATGGTTTAGGTTATATTAAGTATATACTGTAACAAAGTTAAATCATTAGTAATTGTGTGGATAATGCCATTACTAGATTCAACACAAATTGCAAAAATGCCATGCCATCATAACACTTTTATTCAGTAGAAATAGTACAACAAAATTCATGACAATTATCTAACCCAATTGTTGCCTTTCCAACCATCCAAACATGTTTAAATGAATATGTTCCTACCTTTGATAAAGACAAATGATACGGTAACAACAATCTCTGATGTCATCTTCTTCTACCCCCAATAGCTCAAACCATGCGGGCTTCTTCGGTAGTGGGATGTTGAGCTTCCTAAACAGTTGTTTTATCAAATTGGTGGGATAATAAATGAGATGAAACTGTAAATATCGTCATAATAAAAACTCCCCCCCCGCCCCCCCCACACACAAAATATATTTTTTTATGCTAAAAAAATCTAAGATATTTGTACCTGGCAGATAGATAGATACACGCACAGGCAATGGTTTCTGGGGTGTAGCGCACAAAACAATCTGTGCGCAGGGAGTCATTCATAAAGTTCCAAGACATCTGGACAAACTTCTGGTGGTCCTGGAAGCTGAGAACCTGCAGGTACATGACAATTAGCTTGTGTGGATGCTTCATGTGAACACAAAATCCGAGCTCCTTCAAGACCCTCCTCTCTGCCTTTATAACGCTGTCTTTTAGACGAATATAGTCAGGGTTAAGGATCACGGGTTTGATTGGTTTACTGGATCGGACCTGTTTTATGTGTGTAAATACGTTGATAATATCTCTTGGCCGTCGCGGAGCTTCCTCGATTTTTGTCGCAAGTGTTAAACATCCCATGGCGTAGTGCTCAAAATTGTAACGAATAAAGCTCTTGCTGTAGAAAAATCTTTGATACAATACACACGCAGTGGCCATGGCTACCTGAGGCAGCCGCAGTAATTTCCCCGCGGTTTGGATAAAGCTACAGCCTAAATTTCTAAAATCCAGTTCTGTTTCTTGTGACATACCATCTTGGGCACTTGGCGAAGGGGACAGTCGCTCTAGGGGGAGGACAGAGTTACTGATGGTCAAAATAACTCTGCCATACTTATGAGGCCGGCCTTCGTTAGTGACTGCAGCAGCAGCTGAATCTGGTTTAGCGGCAGCTTCGCCTTTCTTCCCGTCAGCGCTTGGCGCCGCAGTCATCATTAATTCAATACAGTCTGAAATTACACAAACATTTATATTGCAAAACATGAAATACAAAACTGGAATAAATGTAATAGGAAAAATAAATAATAAAACAAAAAACAACTATACTACAGCATATTTTAGGAAAAAGTATTAGAAAATTTTGTACTAAGTGGTGTGTAATGCTACAATACATATTTAACATTCAGATTTAATATTTATGTACAAATATTGTACATTTTCACTGATAACATTTTTAACAATTTTTCATTAAGTGGCATCTTTAAATAATATTATTTTCCATTTCATTAGGTAGGTAGTTTTCAAATAATTTTAGTTAATGTTTTTCTTCCATTTCTGCTAAGTCTTTTTTTAAGCGCCATTGTTTGAAACAATTACAGTTTCATAAAAGAATTTTTTCATACGAAATTCAGAAAAATATATTTCTAAGAGTGTGGATAAGAGATTTCATATTTGAACTAAAAAAAAAGTTTTTAAAATGGTTTAACTAGCCAATAACTCTCAAGCAAACCTATTAGGTATATTTGAAGATATTTTCTACCATTCAAAGTGTTTTTTTAATTAGCTTTGTTAAAATTAAATATTTAAAATGTATTTTCTTGATGTGGATCAAGCGCCTGATGCGCCAACATTTTATCTCTCAAAGCTTCATACATATTACTGGCTGCGTCCCCAGTGCCGCTGGTTGTCGGCTCCGCCACCTTCAACAGGGTGGAGATACGGGCAGGCGGCAGCTTGGTGTGTATCCACCACAACAGCCGCATCAAGTGGCGGTTCATGTTCTCCACGTTGATGCAGGTAAAGAAGAATTCATCAAATACTGAGGTACAAAAGTCTTCATTTTCAAACTCCTCTTTCATTGAGATTAGAAGAGTTACGAGGCTATGAAGAAAAGCGTCTTCAAACGGATGTCCTTTTAACAGAGGTAAAATGTTAAGAAAATTCCTTTTAATTTAATATATTTTGCAAACGGCTAAAGCTATATGTTTGAGTAAGTAAGTATACAAAAATTTAAAATTTCTTTTTAGAAAAAAAGGCTCAAATTCTACCCAAACATTAGAAATGGCAAACTAAAAACAAAGTTATCATTATTCTAACATTTTCTTCCTGCCTTTTATATTCTGTGCGAGTACACCAAGAACTCGCATGACACCAGTCTTGTCCTTGTTCTTTGCTGTCTGGAGTGTGTACTGCATGGCCAGCGTAGCAGCTATGTGGCACTGAGACACCTGACATATATATTTTAATCAAAGAAATGAATATTTCATCAATCTGAATGTCTAAAAGTGGATTTAAAGTTTTCCACTTACAACCATTAAAATAGATAATGAATTTCTTAATTTCAGGCCGTTGTACAACCCTTTCAGCAATTTCAATTGTTTAGATTTATTCAAGTATATACAAAGGGACTTGTATCAATTCTAGATCATCATGCAACATTTACAACATACCTTTCAAAACTTCCAGTCAAAACAAAAAAATACTAATTTCAAGGACACGCCCCACCCCCTTTACACACACAGTTTTTAGAAATAAAATACAAGGTTACCCCCTTTCCTCAATTTTTAAAAAAAGATTTAGATGTCCTTTTACATTAGGATAGCAAAAGCCTTACCTGAACGTCATACATATCAGGCGGAGGACCAGAGTGGTCAATAATGATTCCAGCTGTATCTCTCTCCTCCACAGGTAACTTGGAATTCAAGGATCTCACTTGATCATCCACTATCAAGGACATCAGTGCAGGGAGGAATTGAACTAGCAAGGGTAGTTCCAACTTTGGCTCCCTACAATTTAATATTATCATTTACAAAGATTTATTTTAAAGTTAACATAGAAATCCTTTTGTATCTGCAAAGGCAATATTATAATCATTTGATAGATATTTTAACTTATAACGGCAAAAATAAGGCCTAATGCATTCGGACTTTACAGTTAACAACCAATTTTTTTTCTCTCATCAAAACGGTTATTACCCTTGAAGGAAAACTAAATCTTTTACGATTTTTTAGATAACGTCAACAGAAACGTCAAACTATATATTTTTCATTTGTGGACAACCGCAAATAGAATTGTAAAAAGGTTATCTAGGTAGGTACTTACCTAAAGTCTTGTGTTTCAATCATTTCCCAAGCAGAAAGACCAAGTGCAAGCATCCTTAGTAAAAGGTGAAGGACAGGCTGGTCGCGGGGAAGACCTTCTTTGTCAACCTAGAAAAAAAAACGTTATGTTTAATCTTAACATTCTTAACATTTGTCGGTATGCTAAATTGATGTATGTGAAATAATATTGATTAATATGAACGAATTTTTACCATAAACTTTTCTTTTAAATAAACGACCATAAAAAATATCAACAGATAAGCACTTTTCTTTGAGCATTTTTAGAGTAACTTCGCAATTAATTCTGTCTTAATCTTATTTTTGTGGGTTGTTTTGGCCCACCTGGAGTTAGTAAGTACGATGCTTACTAGGTAAATAACTTATAAAATATGCTTATTAGATTCAACCAAATATATCCAATACCTGATGATTGATGAGCTTCATAGCTGATTGAGATAGGAAGTTGATAGCAAAGGGATCACACAAAGTCATACTTAAATCTCCCAAGACCTGTTCTTGACCGTGTCGGATTGCATCCAGAAAGCCCTGAATATGTTTTTTATTAAATGGCTATGTAGGTAGAGGTAGGTGTTAACTTAATCTAATGAAATGATAAAATTGTTTTATCTTAAAATAGAAAATTTCGTTGTCTAACTATTATCTTTCTGTAAGAGAAAGAGTTAAAGCTGATGTATATCAAATAGTTTAATCTATTATTTTATCGATTTATATGAAGAAAAAAAAACAATATAGCTCAATATGTCCTTATTTTACTGATTTACAGAGAAATCCAAATAGTCTTAGTACTTCTGAAACATGTACCTTACTCTCTCGTAAGTAGGAATATCATATTTATATTTTAATTTCACCTGTAATTCTCGAGATCTTTTTAGATCAACATTTTTTTCTCTAATACAAGCGTCCAAGCACCATGTAAATTTATGGCAGGGGTCTACTGAGATCACTTCTTGAATTTCTCTGAAATAACAATTTTCATTTTGATCTTGTAGTTTAAAAAGTTTTTATTAGGATATTGAGAGCAAATATTTTTCTTCATTTAAAAATATCTTTACAAATAAAGTTTCTTTAAAATTAACTCAAGAACTTGTTATAAGTGCTAAAAATGGACATAATAGTAATAGTTTAAAGAACTAATCTTTAAGCATATTTGATTTACATTAATTTAGAGGTTGATTTAAATTTTTCTAGAAAATTATTTTTTTTAATTAGTTATTTTCTGTAAAATGAAGGATTTTACCTGTCGTGCAAAGCCATGAGCAACTCTGATCTAAGCGTACAATAATGAACATTCTTGGTTCTAAGAAACAAAGTTCTCAAAAACTGAAGAGTCATGTCATACAACTTAACATTAGTCCCAATCATTTCAGCCAACTTTTGTATAACCTCGGCCTGTCGTCGACTTTTAGGCGAGCCGTTAAAAAATCCGGCAACGCCAGATTCATGGTTAAACAGCACATTCTCTTTGTTCTTAATATATTGAGATAACAACGGCGATACTTCATCACCGAATAACGATTGGTTGTCCCGCCAAAGGTGGCGTTTAATTTCAATGTCACAGTCTGCATATAGTTGTTTATCCCTTACTAAGAATCTAAGATATCTGTCTTCTATGTAGCTCATGTTTTTCAATATGCTCATTACCACAGGTCTAACTTCTTTTATCTAAAAGAAAAATAATACCAATTAGGTACCTAATAAAAATCATTGAAATAAATCATATGTCAAGAATTTTAGGGTGTAAAAAGAAAAATTTACCTTCCCATTGCCACTGAATTTGTACCCATTAGTTTAATTGTTGTTTACAATATTAAATGTCTCAATTTGCAGTTTTACCTACTCTTGCAAGAAATGAATAAATAACCTGAATAACTGGAAAACTTTTTGACAACAAATCGCGCAGCTTTTTATCCTTTTCTTTGGGATCTGAAGAATTTCCCAATTCTGCTATCTGCGCCACTAACTTGTCACGTAAATCCTCCAAAACGGAATTGTGAAAATCCAGCCGCTTGATACCATGCAAATCCAACAAGGGTAACATGGGCCGTAAGGAGGGAAGCAGGATTCCGTTTTCTATCTGGAAATCTTCGATGGCTTTCAGAGGATCTTGACACGAAGTTAAAGCTTCCCTATTGGGAATAAGTAACTGATTTTAACGGCGAAGTCTAATAGCAGTAACAAAAAAGAAGTTCTTATGGAATACTTTAAAAATAAACAAATAACGAAATAAATTATCAATCTAATTACTACATCTCTTTCCATTTTTAACACCAACACTTTCAATTAAACCTTATAAACAAATCCTTACATATAGAGTAGGTATAGAGTCTTTCGAAAGATTTTGCCTAGCCACTTGACTGAAACGATTAACTTTTTCATTGGAGATTTAAATTTTTAATAGCTACTGGCCAGGTAAATAGAAATCTAATTTGGAGGAGAATACTTCCTCCCAGGGGGGAATTAACTCTTATTTAAAAATGATCAATATTACTTTCCTAAGATAATCGCGGCCAGGAATACCAATTTCTTCCAGGCCAAATCCGCCAGCCGCAGCCGTTGCGGCCGGTTGCGGTAAACCCGCCACACCAGTCGGCACAGCCGGGGCCACGCTTCCCGCCATGCCGTGCATTCCCCCACCTTGCGGCGGATGAGCCATTTAGATTTTATTCTAGCTATCTGAAAAAAATATACATAAAAGCAACTAGGATTTTTTAAAAGATATAAAAAAGTGGTCATTATAATAAATCTTTTTTATTTAAATAAACTCAGATATGTAGGCTTAAATATCTTTTTTAACTAAACAATAAGTATATTTATAAAAAAAAATTACAACATGTTAAATAATACCTTTTCCAAAGAAACTATCTAGCTAATTAAAACGATTTCTTAAAACTGAATTTAAAGGCTTTTAGGAAGTTTGTGTGATGTTATATTCAAATTAAATAAAAGATTTATTAATTTATTTAAACAATCACTTTTAATTCATTAATATATTTATTTAATAAAGCATATTTTTACAAAATACAACCATGAAAAAGCCGAATTTAATTTCTGTCAACAATACGAACATGCTCATGACGTCACAGTAAAGTGTACACTAACATGGAGGTAGTAAATAAAACCTTAAAAATACTTTCCCCGTTTCATTGGAAATAATAAAAATATAATAAAACTGTTACTTAAGCGAAAGAAGTTGTTTTACCGAATATAGATATCTTGTTGAAATTTATGTTTAAAAAATTAAATGAGTATGATTCTTAGTTATTTATTACAATTGTTCTTTTTTCAAATGTCGTCGTTTCATAAGAATTTTTTGGAGTTAGGATTAGAGAATAATTCTTGAATTTACGGCTGGATAGGATGTGAGGAGGATAGGGTTTTTCTTTACAGAATGGCTACACGTAGGTCATGAGAAGGTTTATCTTTTTTTAAAGAGGAGGATACTTTATAGTAACCCTCCAAAGAGAAATGTTTTATAGAAAATTTATCCCTAAACAAATTTCAATAATCAAACCAAATGATTAAAGCTGCTTTGGTAGAGTCTTTCTATACATTTCTTTACACTTTGAATCAAAAATAAAATTGAGTGCAAAACTATTGCACAAAGGATATTAGTGCATTAGTACACGAACAATTTCATATACCGGAATTTTTTGGAATTTTTTTACAATTATTCGACATGTTATTTTTCATCTTGTAATGGACAAAGTGACATCCCTCTTCCTCCTAGAGAATGCCTTATTTATTTCACTAGTGGATGCCATGAAAAACTTTTCATAGGAGGGCGAATGTACCCTTACATTTTACATTTTTTTCGCGCCAAATATTTAAAAGACTATAATTTATGATAAAAATTTAACCGATTTAAAAAATATTTCTTGAATAAGGAATTTAAGAGGTATGTACCGAACTATGCTTTTTATAAAATATGATTTTGTATCCTGCGGTTTCTAATCAGCCTTTTAATATCAGTAAATCAAACAAATTTGTCAAGGTTTAGATCTTAAATTATGAACTAGGGTCTTCATTGATATAGTTCTCTAAAAGTGTTGGGTTTTCTTTTTAAAGCAAAGCATTTAGACTACGCCCGTTCGTTCCAATTCCGCAAAAAAAGCTCTTATAGCTAATTTAGGCATCTTAGAATTGTCCTATCAATTTCAACTTGACATGACGATATCCATAATAATAAGATACAATGTAGCAAGCGTAGCAACACTATACTGAATTCCAGCAAGTCCAAATGTTCATGATTTTAGATTTTCTACTATATTCTTAATAGTCATATTCAATTAGTTTGTTTGAATATTGATTCCTAGGGCGAATAGGCACAATAATATAATTGATCATGATTTTTTTTAGTAATTCTCAATATTAAATGCGTGCAGTTACTCTATATATTTGTTAATGTTCTTTTGTCTGACTAATTAATTTGAGATTTGCTTTTATGTATATCATCATTCTTATTGAAAAGCTACTCTATATTTTGCCTGATCAAGTTGTTCAAGGATTCTAAATAAAATATCATGGTCGATATCCCTTAAAAAATCTTTTGGGGTAAACTTTTGAAAGAAAAAAAATTCTTATCAAAGAACATCTATCCAATAATCCACAAAGGGATTATAAATAGGTATACCAAATTTAGTTTAATTAAGAAAAGAATATTCTTAATACTATAATTGTTTCCATTTCAAATTCTATTATCTTTGCCTTTGCAATTTTTTTAATGATCTTTATCTGTTTAATATTAAATGAATTGTCCCTTATGTTTAATGTCCGTTTTACCACTGTTTGATTTGTTGAGCTTCGCTTTTGTGAATGTTTTCATCCTTAATTCATATAATGTTTAAAGCCATTTATTATTGGTACATTTACATTTAAAATGTTGTGCACGAGGAAAAGTAAAATTAACTACATGAAATAAAAAAATAAAATACAAGGATTTGATAGAATTATTCGATGGATTTTAAAGGAAAATTAAACATGTCCAATTGTCTAAGGAATCCCCATATCAAAAAAGATGCCAATTGTCTAAATAATCAAGATAACAAGGATGGACGGACACATCATTATGAAGGAAGATTAATTTTGTAATGGCTATCTATATACCTACATTCTTGATAAACATATATACTAAATGATTTATTTGTCTGCTGGTATGTGTAAGAACTATTTCTTTGATTAAATGTATGTTATATGATGAATCTATATAAACCTATGCCATGCTGAGATACTTATTAAAGAACTTAGCCTCCCTCTGGGGGGTGTAGGCTAGAGACTGCTAGACCTACACTTTCAGATACGTGCCATTTAATGGCGTAACCAAGAAGGCTTCTAAATGTGTTAATTCTTAATTTGATGTATTTTATCATTTTTGATATCGAAACTGGAAATATAAAAAAAGGGTCACTTTTGTGCACATCAAATTAACCTTAGTTGATTTTGCTTCAAATTTTACGGTTATTCTAAATAAGTTAATTCTTAATTTGTTGTTTAATATCGCAACTGATATATAACTAAGGTCACTTTTGTGCACATCAAATTAACCTTAGATGATTCTGCTGGAAATTTTATGGTTGTTAGAATCAAAATTTCCTTTAGACCCAAAGAAGCCGGGAAATTTCACAACTGTGATTTGTTTTTTTGTTGTTGTAAAGCTCAGCTTCAGTAACAAATAAAAATATTGTCTTCTTTCTATCTTTGCTATATGATTATTTTCAAAGGGTAGAAACGAAACCACTCAATTGATCTGTTGAACTACGCCCTTTGTCTGCACTGTATGTTTCATTCCAAGATCATGCCTGAACACTTTTATACTCATAATTCACACCAAGGGACAAGGGACAGGTGGTCTATAAATTAATAATGTTTCATTTCTTTCTAAGGTTTGGCTGCTTCTGTGGATTGTTTTAAAAGCGACGGCTTAAAAAATTGTTGAGACTCTTAATAATGGATAAAATAAAGAGCGGTTAGTTGCTGGCGGTTGCGTCTCTGACTTGGAATTGCTGAGCAAATGGACGACTGTGGTGATAATTTTGTTTTTAAGCCGTCAAAACAAATGTCAGCAAATGTTCTTAATAAATCTTAATGTTAATCAACCCGTTTTTCTATTAACTGCAAAATCCTAACTACCTAATCTTAGAATATATAAAATGTCTAAAAGTGCATCCCTTTGATTCTGCATAGCCCTAAATTAACCCATTTTATCCTACTGTTTCAAACACCTTTGATAAAAAAAATTCTTGTGGTTCCTATAAATTTATAGCTTTAGATGTTTTAGTAATTTGTTGTTATGCTTTTTTCGCTTTTTATTATAGATTAATATTTAGATAGTCATACAGTTTAGAACATTCCTTTATTGATGGTATCCATCCAAATTATATTGTAGAATGTCATTATAGTCTCTAGTTCACTTTGTAGAGGTATTCTTCTGCTTTTCAGAGATGTTTTATTTCAGTTTGGTTTTAAGCTTTTTTTCGTTGAGTTTCGTAGAGGGGGAATGGCCATTTAATAAATTTAATAAACTGTTAACTATTAATAAATAAACTCGTTCTACCATTGATTAGATAAAATTCATTTGAGAGTAAACAATTGATCAAGTTTGGATTTTAATTTATCTGGGAATAAAAGTAATAGCCAACTAGTCTATGCTGTAGAGGCTAGAGTTGAAGCCACTGGAATTAATATTTTAAAAAGTATTTTTTTAATTCTGAATCTGTACTTTTCAAAAGAAATTGAATTTCAATTATGTCAGATTTAGCTAAATTATTTATTATCTCTAGATAATTTCTTTAAAAATAGTAAGCTTTTAATTAAACAATAAAAGTTTGAAATGTAAATGAATGGAGAAACCAATAATATATTTTTATTACCAATAGTGTTCCAAAAGTACCAAAATAGTAATGTTAAAGTCACCTGTACGTATTTTAATGAAATTTGTTGCAATTTACAAAAATGTAGACTGAATGAATGAGCTAAAAGTGGTTATAACTGACACATTATACACTGTTATCAATGTCAATATGTTCAACTATGGGCAGAACTATTCAACTATTAGAACAAGATATTTAGTCTTTTGTTTATTAAAGTGACCTAAATTTTAACATTGGAAATCATAGTTTTGTGTTGCTATAAATCGAAGTAAGTATTTTGTAAATTTGCATGGCCATAAAAATATATTTACAATGTTATTGTGTCCCCATAAAAGAAAATTAAACTACCACACAATAAGTGTTTCTATTTCAGTTCAGTTTAATAAAAGAAGTAGATTAGTTTCACCCTTATTCGGGTCCTTTCAACAATTACAAAATATACAGATGAAATTTAAAGATAATTAAGATAGATTTTATCTTTTAGAATTAAATATTAATATTTGAAATCATCTTTAAAATGTTTTTATAGATTTTTTTTGTATACTCTGAATACAAAACGTAGTATATCCTTTTATCCTTATGTAAAAGTAACCGGATCTTTGTGTGTCTGTCCCTTTTTGTGTACCGAAAGATCTCACTAGATGCTGGACCGATATATTTCTCCTTTAAATGTAGCTTTGCATAGGGCCTGAGAAGGTTTATATAACTATTTTGTAAGAGGGTAACACCACCCTCCCAAGAGAAATCGCCCTTTAAAATAGAGTCGAGCCAAACACTTTTGATTTTTTTTGTGACAATTTTTATGACACAATGAGCAACTAAAATTATTACTGTTTTTTGCATCTATTTGACTGTGTATTTTTTTAAGTAAATTGTTTTGCATTTATTGCTTTGTTACTAATGGACATTGTCATTTATTCAAGTTTTTAAAAAAAAGTAATTTTTGTAAAAGAGGACCACACACCAGTTCCATAACTAACTAACTTCACTTTATAAATTACCTAAAGTTCCTAAATTTTCAAATTTTCTCACAAATGTCCAACCTTCTTTGTGGGCCTATTAATGGAAGTACTACCGCCCCCTTTGTGAATTAAAGAAACTTGTTGTTGGGGGAGGGGTGTTTATTTTTTCCAAATAAGCTGTGAAGATTTAAACTTCAGATAAAATAGAAAAGGAGGGGGTTTGTAATTGGTTTTGAGGATTAAGGATGAGTCGGGGAAGGTTTTTTTTAAATTTTCTGCATGGGTTGAGGGAGGAGGGGACAGGAATCACTGGCGCCAGTTCTATTAACCATTTATTCATGCTTCTGGGGGGCGTGTGTGTGTGTGCACAGCCCACGGGGGAGGAAAAGGGTGGGGAGTGGGAAGGGTTAAAAAAACAATCCATTCAGAAAAGGCAATAAGTCACAAAAAATAGATATTATATGAAGGGGTGGGGTGTATTGGGAGGGGTAGGGAGGAGTTGTCAAGGGAAGAGGAGTGAACAGGGCGGTGTGTTAACCCTTTAATTATAAATTATGACAAAGGTTCCGCGGTTATGTCGGTGGAGTTACTGTGTGATAAAATTCACATCTCTAAAGATTGATCATCTATTTAGATCACACTACAAAGTCTGGTTTTTAGCTGAGGTCTGTTATAAAAATTCATGTTTGTCTGCCTTGCTCTAAACTGTAATCTAATAAACACATCCTTTAAAATTATTTCTGTACCCTAAAGATGTTAGGAAAGTCTATGTTATATGATTTATGTGTCTGCCTTATTCTAAGCTAAACCATTATAATCATGAGTTATAAGGTTTTGATAATGATGTAAATAATATAACGTTTTTAAGTTTTCTTAGTGATTTTCTTCATAGAATTTCAATATTAAAATTTAAAGTAACTAATAAGAAAGACAATTAACCTTAAAAATTTATTTTCTATTTGCCCAACTAAAAGATGTATCATTGTATTATTCTTATGTTTTAAATGGTTATATACAAATGCTTTGCAATGAAAGGAATGGTTATCTGCATTAAAGGCAATGAATTGCGCTTAAGGATTTTTATATTAAACCATACCTTACTTATCCACTAAGAAAACAATTCCAAAAATAAATAGATTTCTTTTTCAGACTTATCAGAGTGTCTGAATTTTTTTTATAAGTTTAAACAAAATTTTATATAATTCTATTGTAAAATTGTGTTAATACAGGATACTGTTTACGGACATACTTGAATTACATAGATGCTTCGCTTATAATATAATACTTTGATGTCCTAGGAATTTTTATTATAAAAATCAGAATGATAAAAAATTTGTTGTCAAAAAAGGAAAAACAGCTTGTTTTAATTAGACACACAGACTATCTGTAAAGATTACAGAGTTGCTATGCTTGCTAACTAGTACCTAACTGTTACAGAAATCATATCATGCAAAGTTTAAAATCTATCAACACTTATAATATGCCCAAATTAACGATAAGAGCTTTCTGTTAAAGATGAACAGAAATTCTATTCACTTTTAGGCTGGTTCGGTATGCACGTATAGATCCTCTATACATAAAGAATATACATAATTATTGAACAAAAGAAGCAAAATCTAATTATTTAGGACCATAAATAGTAGATGTAAATTGAGCTTATAATTGGAGCTAATCATGGAAATAGGAACTTTTTAATACTTTCTTTCAGATTTCCTCTAAAAAAAAAATAATTATCCGTTTGCTAGAAATTTCCAAAATTTAGACTAAATGTGTTTCTATATATAAGAATAAGATGCTTTAATTTTTATCATTAAATAATACAAAATGTTTTTCTATTTTACATTTCCTCTCTAGTTAAAGTAAAAATAAATAAGACCAAACTGAATATTTTAATATTTCCTATATAAACAATAATATACTTTTTAACATTTAAAGTATCATAAACTACAATAATAATTTTTTTAAAATTATGTTTCAATATCATAAAATAAATTTAAAGTGTTAATTCCTTTATTCTGCAAGGAGAGTAGATTTGAGTTTCAGATAAAACAGAGGTGGATAATTGCTTATGCGGCCAAACATTTTCTTTACTTAAAGATATATAGTATCATAACTATATATCTATCTATCAAAAGAGTGTCTTTTATACAACTATCACTGTCGGACAAATTGCCTTACTTAAAGAACCTCGTTTAAGGAAAACCAAAGGTGTCACATATATGAGTTAGCAGGTACAATTTACAACATAAAGCGATATTCAAACCAAATATCTTGAAAATGCACAAAAAGTTTATTGTAAGTCAAGTAAATCAAAATATCTTTTTAACATTTATAACAAGATTATAGGCAAATTTATTTTTGAAAATAATAGTTTATCTCATTCTAAATATGATATAATTGACAACCAATATGTATAAAATAATTCATGGTTTAATTTTCAATGAATATAAGTTTGGATTAAATATTAAAAGTTTGAAATATCAGAGAAATAGCGAAAAGGAATTTTATTTAAGAATAAATCCTTCAGATTCTATCATTTATTGAGGAAAATTTACTTAGCAGAAAGAGAAATACCTGAAACCAGATGGAACTACCATTTGTAATATTTTACCTTAAAAAACAATTTCTAACTGACAATAAAGGTAAACCCAATCAGGTCTTCTAATTTTGAAAACATTTTTATGCTTTCCACGTAGATTCATAATCTATGTATTCTTGTATAATCTAGTGTGAAATAGAATCTTAGCTTCCTATAAAGATTCACTATACATTTATTCAATAGATTATCTATTCAATTATAATTTATACACATTTTTCAATGTCAATTTTAAATATAAGAGATTTGGGTATCACATCTTCTAAGATAGTTTAATCTATGTGATAGTCAGACATATTTTTGAGATTTTATTGTTGCTCTACTAAAAATGAAAACATGATTCGTATGCAAAATCTAAAAAATCGCCAAATTTGAAGCTAGACTTTATTATAGCATAGAATTTCATATTCATAATATCCTTGTAATATTTTATATCATAAAGTAAAGGTCTTCGCAGTAACGGCAACCGCAAAAAAAGAAATCAAGGCGTTGATATCAATTGAAAGAATAAAATAAGGATAACAACATCACAAGTAAAAAATTCCATGAATTTATAAATTAAATAAAAATAATTAAAACTAAGTTGGACTTTAAAGATAATAAAGAGTATCATTAGCATTAACTTCGCGCTGTGATTTTTTTTACAGCCAAAGCATTCAAACAAGACAGAAAGACATATTTTCTTTCAAACTTTAGCCGCGTAAATGGCCATGTTTACAATAGTGGTTGACGAGCCCTGTAAAGAAGAGAGGAAGGAAAATGCGGGAGTTCCACGAAATTAACAGAAAATGTTTGAAATTGGCAACCAAATTTCTCAGAAAGATGGGCGCTCTTATTCTATCCTAGATCTATGCAATTTCTATAGTCATAAAAATAAAATAAAATCCATTAAACAACTTCAATGGCTTGCAAAAACTTTAATGTGAAGAGTCTACATTTTGTCTCTAGGATTCAACTCCTGTCTCCACAATTTTTCAACGGAGACTGGAGCCAGTCAGGGATACAGGGATAATTAAGATATTTATTAGATAAAATGGATACCAACATCACACACCTTTTAGTGTCTTTAGCATAAAAAGTAAAGATAATCTAATATTCATTGAAATTCACTTATGGAAGGCTTCAGAGAGTCTGCAATTTCTAAAAGCAAAACTTTTCTTTTATTTGGGTTGTTTCGTACAACCTTCCGTTTGCACGTAACGGATAGCTCTCATATATTAGTTTATTTAGGCCTGTTAGAACTGTCTTATCGATTTAAAACTTTGCATGAGGATTCCAGAAATGACATATCTTTAAAGCTTGTAAAATGTAAATTTGTTCGTCATACTTTTTTTTTGTAGAATCTCTTTCCCTAATCCCTGAGAGGCGCCAGGGTGCCAGTTCTTCCGAGAAATGAAGCAAACATTTTGCAAACAAATTTATGCCATTTTCTTTCTATATAGTTTAATACATACAATTTATAGGTTAAACATAATAAATTTGATAATATTTTACAGCACTTTTTACCCCGCTACATAGTTGTAACTTTCCTCACACTCTAAAAATTAAATTCCATATAAGCAATTTTTATTGTTAATATATATTCATCAAATACGCTGGACATTTTAACAAAATAAACTTATTGGAGAAGTTTGTTTGAGATAGGCAATAGGCATCTACAAATTCTTGTGAAGATTCTTTTGACCAATAAACCAATAATTACTTCGTAGTAAATTTGGCCATTGACTGGTGGATCTGTTTTAGTTTAATTTAAATAAAATTTGTGCATACTTTTATGCTTCGCTATTAATGGATGGTACCATTCTTGTTAGTTAGCATGTAGGCATCTCATTTTTTAAAGAACTTATGTAGTTGCGTAAATGGTTTTAAGAATTTTAAATTTGTAGGGATTAGATTTTTGTTATAGATTATAAAAGTAGATCCTTGAGCACTTTCTCTTTCAGTAAAAATATTGACAAAAGGAAATTATGTGAGACACGTATAAGAATATGGTCATGATGCTATTCAGTTTAATCTTAAACCAACATTTAAGCAAGTTTTACATTTCATTTTTTAATATTTTTTTACTGTTTTTTAACACCTTTTACAATGTTTAAGTAACTTTTAAGATATTGTTTGAAATAAATCCTAATAAAGTTAGATATTTACAGGAAATTTCATAATTCTTACTTAGTTGAATATGTTACATTTTCCCCTACGTATTTGACAAACATACAGATGGACAAAGTAAGTTATAAAGTAGCTTCTATACATATACTGGTTCTTAGCCTTAATGAATAATCATGTATCGTATCGTATTATAGACAATTTTTTACAAATAGTAAAATGAAAATAAAAGATTAATACCAGTTTTATTAGCCCGGGCCTTTGGTCCCTAGGGGCCAACAAACTAGAATTAATCCTATAATTTAACCCTTTTCTATCCACGGAAAGCTGTTTCTGATATGATGCTTTACTATTTATAGTAAATGTTAACTCTGTATACCCCTGTTACACAAAATATTGCTCTTGGGCTAAAGTATATTTTTAGACTTTGACCAATTGCTCCTAATGAGGGGGAGAACTTTTTTAGATCTTAAATTATCAAATTCCAACAATTTTTTTAGTCTACCAAATTTCTGAGAAAATCAATGGTAGGTAAAATATATGTGTACGTTAAACTATCATCTATTATCATAAAGAAAATTGAAAAAAAAATGTGGCTTTGAGCGCTTTACATTTTTACTTGTTGTGTCGCCCCTTGCATACAGGGGAAGGCGGAGGAGGTCAATAAAATAGCCTAAAATCTCCCTTTCAGTCTTTCATAAAGCTTCTCTGAATCCAAGATCTTTAGCCTAACACACACAAAAAAAAGAGATTTATAATACCGTTTTTTACAATCATATTTTTAAACTTTGGTAGATCGAAGATAAATTACAGTATGAACAGTAAAACATTTTCATTAATTAAATTTATCCTTTCATAAAAGTTAACACTGGTTTGTCTGCAGCTACTTTACTACGTAAGAAAAGAATAAAATTTTTTTGTTATGATTCTCAAATTGGAAATAATAAAATTTTAGGGTATAATATCTCTCATTGGAATTCGAACTCAAAACTTAAAAAAAGGTTAAATAAAAACAAACATATGAAATGCAAAGAATTGATAAATCATCTGATTATATAAAATATGTAATTTCAAACATTCTTGTTCTGTAATTAATTATGGTTGCAGTATTTACAAATTATTCTCAAATTATTGACCGCAATCGTAATTTGGAATTTGTTCGGAACCTTTATCTCTTAGTTATCTAAAATTTATATCAGTATTTTGGTTTACGCGTCCAAGTGTTAAGTAAATTGGTCAAGAATTGACTTTGACAATTCCAATAATTAAAAATTACGTTAGTTTTCTGTTGGGATGCTTTCTTAGTGACTACTTCATACTACGACGAATAAATTGGTTACATTTTTTTCTACATAGTAATTTCTTATGTATTCCGACTCCTGCACTGGCTTAGTCCCCACGCTCTCACACACCTTTGTAGGCTAGTACACACCAATACATTCGCTTACAAAAGCTATGCATTAATTCTAAACTATTAACCTTATTTTCATATGTAACGCAAATAATATGTACATTTATTTTGTTACTTTTAAAATAGTTTAGTTAATTTACATATCTCTTTATTTTAAAATTTTGTTTGCCTCAATTCTATAACATTTTAATACAAATTATAAAACAAACATTTTATTTTCGATATTGTTCAGAGCACCTTTCTGTTTTTATTTGTGTAGCGGTTCTTTGGAAATCAATTATTAATATTAAAATAATTTTATCAAAATTTAAAGTTTAAATTATAAAACTTTATTTATCTTCGACTTTTGTGTATTACTAAATATCTTAGGTTGAAATCAGAGAAAAAAAAATTGAATCTTTTTTTAATGGGTATAAGCTTTTCAACTCTATGTTATTTGTATTAAGTATTGCTTTCTTTGATTTTTTTTTAGATTTAAATTAAGAGAGTATGTAAATACTAATAGTTGATTTTTTAATTCAAGACATAGTGGTATTTTTATGTCTAAGTACTATTAGATTAAAAATGTTTTACACAAGAATAACATTTTAGCTTAAATTCAGACCAAATGTACATACATCTCCGCAAATGTATCACATCCGAACCGCAGGTTATCAAAACAGCACAAACATCAACTTCCTCCTTTCTCCAATATCACCATGAAACACAAACTATTCTATTGCTATAATGTTTTTTTGCGAAGATTAAACGCTATATGTACGGAATTATACGGGGTATTAATGGCACACCAAGTAGATAATTACAATTCTTTTCAGATTTTTCGGCAAACTTTAAACAAATCAAGTAATAGTTAATTACAACAAAAGTATCTACTGTTTATTTCTTATATTTAAAAGCAAAGATTTTTTCTATTGTTAATGTCAGTCGGTCTGTTCGTCCGTAACGGATAGCTCTTTTAGTTAATTTGGGCATAGAATTGTCCTATCGATTTTAAACTTGCAATGAAGATTCCTTTATTTGTTAGGCACGTTTTAGAAAGCCTATCAACTCTATATTCGTTTTTTAAAAGTCTGTACATCCATAAAAACATATTGATTTTTTACAACAATTCATTTGATTTGTGGAGTAATGATTTGTAGGACAACAAAGTACAATCGAAGCATCACTATAACAAAGCCCTCAAAATTTAAGTATCTGAACTCTATCCTGTGTATAAGCAGTTTTGCTACAAATTTATAGAAAATTTTGTTTAGTCTTAACATCTATATACTGCCTATAGAGTTCTGACACCCGAAAAGTTTTAATGGTAATTGGCCCTTTCCTTTTAGAGCTTCGCTTTTATGGATGTTGTCAGTCATCCTTGTTTTTATAATGATATAAACAACTAATTCACTTTTGATATTTTATAACTTATTAGTGGCTGCGCTCGAATCATTAATCTGTATTCGAGGGGGAATGGATGAGCAGTAAAATAGCCTAAAACCATACCAAGACTTAAATCTAAGAATAAGTGGAGAACTCATTCGGTGCAGTGGTTAGTGAGACAAAAAGAAGCTTCAGACAAAAATGCTTATTTCTTTATATAATAGGATAAGCAAGTGTAACAACTTTAAGTTTCTGTTGGGCTATTTAATAAAATTAGCTGTTGTGCACTTTT
Source organism: Acartia tonsa (assembly GCA_900241095.1). Lineage (NCBI taxonomy): Eukaryota > Metazoa > Arthropoda > Copepoda > Calanoida > Acartiidae > Acartia > Acartia tonsa. Next base: position 2,609 of record LS043878.1, on the reverse strand, counting down.
TAAAAATTTATTTAGGAATTCTCTTACTGATATTTATTTCGTTTTTTTCATTGCTTTAATTTCAAAAATCTTCAAAAAATCAATCTAATTCATTGTTACTCAAAGACAAAAATTTCTGTAAAAGAATAATCACGAAACCTCGTCCATAAAAATGAACTTTACGTTAGGGCAATATCAGTTTATTTCTTATATAAATGTAACAGGATGTCTTTCTGTCTATCTGTTTGTACCAAAGAGTCTCGCTTAACGCTGAACCGATATTGCTATCTTTTAAAATGTAGTTTCTCCTGAGTACCACCACCCTCCGAAGAGAAATCACTCCAAGAAAAAATGTCACCTCCCCAATACAAAAAACTAAAATTTAAAATGATTGGGTCGACTTCCCCCGCCAGTTACAAAAAAAATAAATTTAGTTTGACCATATTTTCAAACTTGGAAATAATTTGGTAAATAATCAATATGCCTGTCATTATAGGTTTTTTTTTTAATTATTCTATTATAACTTAGTTAGGTTTATGTTCTCTGTACTGTTTACTGAAATGTGCATATTGGCTCCTAGGTTCCAGTGGGTTTGCTTTACGAAAGGGCAGGAAAATTGCTCTAAGCGACCCTAAGCTCACCTAAAAGCCCATCCCAATCGTAACAGCAAATTTTAAAGATTTTGAAAATCTAAGAAAAAATTATTTGAATAGTTTATTTTTGCTTCTAGAAATTTTTTTTATTGAAGTTTAATGAAGTAATTGAAAAATATATTTTAAATTGGATGACCTTCGTTTAGACTAGCATGCTTTTAAGCGTTAATTAAAACGTCCTTCCTCCCTTAAACCTTGCTAAATACGCTGTAATTAATTACAAAATTAACCCTTTTTATACTCTCAAAGGCAAATCTTTTCATTTAGTTGAAATTAAAAACCTTTTGTTGGATTGTGTGTGCATGAAAAACAAGAATGACAACATACATAAAAGCGAAGCTGCAAGATCAAACGAACCTTATCACGTACATTACAAACATGATAAGTAGAGTATGATTTTCAAGTCTAACCAAAATTATATATGAATATGTTGCAAAATTGCTTAAATACAGAATACTGTCTATGAACATATTTATGATTTTAAAACTTGCCTAAATTAACAGTATGAGCTATAATACATACATACTCTGATTATAGAAAGTTTGGCCTTTGATAATAATTATAGAAAAGCTTCGCTTTAAAAAAAAACAAGCATAAAAAATCTTGAGATGCAAACCAATTTTAGAATTAGTAGTTCTTGCATAATTTCATCATACAGTTGTCCAAGGAAAATCAAATGAAAAATCTTATTGCTAGTGAAAAAGTAATCAAGGCTATAGTTTTAATTCTTTTGACAGTTTCTACAAATAATATTTCTCCTCTGAAGGTTAAAATGTAAAACTGGTTTGCCTTAACTTAATTATCATTAAACAATTAAGTAAATGTTTGTAAAACAAAAAACATTGAAATAAGATTAATCGTTGAAAGGCATAGAAACTAAACGGTGCACCGATTCAAATATTGTTTAAGAATAGCTTCGCTAAACAAAACTTGGGACATGGAACAAACTTGCTGTATTTGCAATTAGACATCTATATCAGGGAGGGAGGGGATAATGGGCTGTTTATTACACTGGTCCCAAACGTTTTATACTAACGTTTTTTTATTCGTTGGCATAACAACTTTTGGGACTATATTGAATTTTGATTAGTTGGTTCATTAATATAAGTATTCAAACGTTTCAACAACTAATTATAATTTACAAAAAGGGTAATTTTGTGTATCATCGTTGTAGAATAGATGTACATTAATTGATCGGCTATTGTCTTGTTCCTTTAGACCCCTGCATCTATGTAGTGTCTTTCAATCATTGCAACATAAAATCTTTATAGCAGTTGTGTAAAATCATTGTTTAACAGCCACGCATGGTCCATTTCAGACCTTAATAGAACAATTAAAAGGTATTGTTTTTCTAAAATTGGCTCCCGAATATATTATTCTACATTTCAAATTGATTTGCTGAAGATAAAGATATTGATTTTTAGATTGCTTAACTTAAATGCATTTATTTTTATTTTATTCTTTTGCTCTAGGATCTTAATACTTAAAGTTGCTTATAGGGTAATCCCTAATGATTTATAACAGTATTCTAAGAATCTAAATGACACTTTTCTTGACATTCAGTTTCATTCAATTCTGTTGGTTTTCATTTACTGATATATCTGATTAAATACTCCGTCCAAAAAATTTCACAAACCGCTGAACTGATATGGTTCTCCATTACAGTGTAGCTTCTCAAAGGTCCTGTTTATAACTATTTTGGGGGAAGATACCAACAATCTCCCAAGAGAAATAGCCCCTAGAAAATTTAACCCAGCTCCAAAATATTTTTCAAACTGAAATTTAAAGTAGGAGGTGAGGGGGGGGCGACTTAATCCCCCTCCACTTCAAGTGCCCCTATAGGCCTCTAGGGGCGCATCTGTTAGAAAAATATTATTCATTTCATGCTGAGCTGGATCTTTAAATCATTTTAGTGGTGAGCCAGATCGGGGTGAGCCGAATTTCAGCCAATCACAGCGCGGCATTTCATAAAATGCT
>LS043864.1:0-14971 GCA_900241095.1 Acartia tonsa | reverse complement strand
GGCACCTCGGGGCTAAAAAAACTAGTTTTAATCTCATAATTGTACATTCTATATCCGCGGAAAGCTGTTTATAATACGATGTGAGAAATAACTATTCCTGTATGGCTTCGAAACAGATCAATATCCGCTGGATTAGAACCTGTTCTAAGCCATACTGAAAAATCATGTATCGTATCATATTATATCCAATTTTAACGAATATGAAATGTACAATGATAATATTAAAACCAGTTTTTGTTATCCCGTGCATTTGCCATCTCGGGGCTAACAAAAATAATCTCACAGTGTGTATTTTTATATCCGCTGAAAGCTGTTTATAATAAGATGAGATAAACAACTTGATCGAACTAGCGGCTATGACACTTTAGGGGAGGGGAAGGCAAAGATGCTACTCTGAACTTGAAAAGTAAAAAATGTTGGTTAATTTTTTTTTGAGGGTAGGTAGTTAAGATTGACATTTTTAAAGGGAGGATTTTTCTTGGGAGGGTTGTGGTACCCTGCACAAAAATAGTTACAATCCTTCCCTGGCCCTATGAGACCCTTTTTTATAGGGAGGAGTAGAATCAAATAGGCACAATGTAACTGTCTATAGTGCCCAAGCAAAATGGGGATAGATGTCACTGCTTTTGGCCTACCTATTCTTTTGACGTCAGGAAATACCCTATACACCATCTTTTTTCTAGGGGGTTTCTTTCACCTTTCCCTTTCTCTTTCCCTCTACTATGACGTCAATAGGATAGGTAGGCCAAAAGCGGTTACATCTATCCCCATTTTCATAGGGCGCTAAACACAGCTACCAGCAGTACAACAAGGAGCTGGTGTTCTATTCAATTATTATGATAACTATATTTTAAAGTATTTGTACCGGCTGTACAACAAAGAGCTCGTGTTCCATTCAATTATTAGTATAACTATATTTTAGAGTATTTGTACCAGCAGTACAACAAAGAGCTGGTGTTCCATTCAATTATTAGGATAACTATATTTTAGAGTATTTGTACCAGCAGTACAACAAAGAGCTGGTGTTCCATTCAATTATAAAGATAACTATATTTTAGAGTATTTGTACCAGCAGTACAACAAAGATCTGGTGTTCTATTCAATTATTAGGATAAATATATTTTAGAGTATTTGTACCAGCAGTACAACAAAGAGCTGGTGTTCTATTCAATTATTAGTATAACTATATTTTAGAGTATTTGTACCAGCAGTACAACAAAGAGCTGGTGTTCCATTCAATTCAACTCTTCTTCAGGTATAACCAGGGAAGAAGGGACATTAGACTCTTAATTAAATAAGCAGAGGCTTAATTCAACTTTTTAGGACTTTCAAAATGGCTATCCCTTAATTTTGTAATTTAGCAAAAACCAATAAAATTGTTTTAATATGACTTTAAATAGACATATACATGTTTATGAAAAAAAGTAACGGGTTTTAAAGAATATCACAGTAGCTTTTCTCCTATTTCTAGCCCCTGCGGGGAGGGGGATGGCTCTAATACTGCAGGGCAATCATTAACATTTATGTTACCTAACCTAAACTAAAATAACATATCAAAAGCTACTGAGAAAATACAACGAAACCTGATACTTTGTTTTCTTTCCATGAACCAATTAATGTTATATATGTTAAGGCTTACTACAAAGCACATCTAAATGGCGTTGAACCAACACAAATATTCAGCATAACTGAAAAGGTATTAGAAATTGTCATCATTGTATTATACATAAAGCTTTTATTGTATCCTTATAATAAATAACAAGATGTGTGTTTGTCTGTTTGTATGTACCAAAGGATCTCGCCAACCGCTGAACGGATCAGGTTCTCATTAACAGGGTAGTTTCTCAAAGGTCCCGGATGGTTTCTAACTATTTTGGCTCCCCAGAGAAATCGATAAAAATAAAAGAAAATTTAAAAACGCCGCCCTGCGGACATTTTTGCAATTAGCTAAAGACATGACTAACACCATCTAGCGGCGAAAAAATTATTTTTGGTGAATAGCTGATTTTAAAATTAGATTAAAAAAAACAATTTTACGTGTCTCTAGAGGCCTATAGGGTCGTAGCTACTAATTATACATAAAGCTTTTAATATAGTTATGTAAGTAAATTGGTAGGTAACATGTATGCTTAGAAAAATAAATCTTCCATTTGTGGACAGCTTAAGTAAAACTCAGATGTCGACAAAGAAGTAACAATATTTGGTATTATTTAGCAAAGTTAGGTTAGCAAGGCCTTTATTCTCTTTAAATAACATCCCAAAAAACTTGTAAATGATATAATTACATTGAGATAATCTATCAAAAACTAAATGGCTGTTTTTTTTTTACTATAACATTTTTTTATTATTATTTATTACCTATATTTGCGACTACTTTTACCACACAGAATTTTCCATTTTTTGATATGTCCTGCTTCATATTTTACTATTAGGATGGATGGTTGTATGAGACAACTAGAGATGGAAAACCAGTTGTTAGGAACATTTTCATTTTTAAAATACTTGTTTTTAAAGATTGAAGAAATCAGCCGTTTCACATAATTGATTTACTATCCTATCCAACTGTTTACGAGATACTAGCGTACAATTATACAGACAAATATCATGTTACTTCAGTATGTAAGATTAGAATAAATAAAAAATGTAAAATATAAAAAGTCTGGTGATTTTTTGTACAGAAAATTTATTCATACAGACGGACAAAATGAGTTATGAAATTGCTTCTTTAAAATTCTTAATGAAATGTTGTAAATCAGTTACTCCATGGTGTGCAATGTTTTTGTCTGTAATGTGTGGAAAGCTGGAGGTAATAATAAATATTTATCACACCTTATCAGCTTTCCGTGGATAGTAAAATGCAAAAATTATAAATTAAATTCAAGTTGTTTTTTTATCCCAAGGGGCCGATTGCATAGGCTAACAAAACTGGAATTGGTATCATGCTTTCTATTTAAATATTCACATACAATTGTCTATAATACTACACGATATATAATTTTGAGTATATTTTAGAACCGGTTTAAATCTATTGTAAATTGATCGATTTCAAAGCCCCGCTAAAAAACATGATTATTATGAAGGAAGCTAAGCTCTATACATTCGATAATGTATGCTAAACAAGGATGATAACAAAAAATCATGGATGAGACAAGAAGATTTTAAGACAATTTGTTAAAATCACGAATATTTTTTTTAATATTTCTATTTTGTTGCATGACTGACAAACCGACGGACAATGTAAATTACATACAGGATGCTCATTGGTATAGGGAATCTTTACAAATAAAATTAAGACGTCTTTCTTGAATAGCAGCTGTGAAAATCAAACTTTCCTCATATTGTTATTGATTGACTAACAGACTGCTGGACAAAGTGAATTATAGAAAAGATTTGCTAAAAGGATAGCTATTAGCTATGTCCACGAATTTTAAATGTGGTACAGAACAATATCCAACATAAATTCAAAAATTGGGAGTTTCTGTGTTATGAAAGTTGTTGCAAATATAGGTATTAAAAGAACAATATATTAGAACAGACAGAAAAACATGATTGGTTATATACAGCGGTAGCTATTCTAACAATCAATTCTACAAAAAATCATGAAACCTTTTAAAGTATGGTGGGGGAATATTTTTTCACGCAACTGAAGAGGGGTGGGTAAGAAGGAGAGGAAAAGGGAAGGGGGTTTTGGGGAAATTTTCCTTTAGAATTGTTTGTCAGAATATCATTCCCTTTTCCCTGGTTATATAGAAGCTTTGAAATAAAATTCCTTTTAACCTTATTATTTAGGTATTATTCATATTTAAAAATCTAATTTTTAAATAGAAAAATGTTAAATTTCTAGAATTTTTCCATAATCTCTATTTAATAAGGGATAATATAAAAGTGCAAAACTAATTGGTTGATTATATATATTATATATATATGGTAAGACAATCTTTAACTGGTGTACAGTAAACAAAGTCTCAAATAAAATACTGATCAATAAGAAAAATGGACTTAAAGGGAGTAGTATTTCAATGGTAACTTACTGGGTTACGGTGGTAACAGTTCACGTTCAAGTCCCCATTTGCCAAGTTGAATTTCTCAGTTGTCAGCCCCCCTCCCCCCTATTATCTCAGCTCCTATAAGAGCTAGAGGGCTAGTGCAAGTCCCCTGTTTGATAAAGAATTTCCGACTATAAGTGAGTCAAAGTCATTTTTTGCTTCCTTAACACTTTTATTTAACAACCTTTGTTTATAGGTCCTTTTTTAGTTGTCTTTAGATGAAAGGACAGCAATCTATTTTTGTCAACTTCAAAAAAGGAAATGTTTTCATGAAAATTAATTTTAAATATTTATAAAGTTGTGTTTAATTATTGTTTTCTATTTTAGGATTATTCAATGATACTGATGTAAACTGTGGAGATAGTTCTGTTAATGACAACTACAAACTGAAAATGTATCAGGTAAACTTAATAGAAGTCTCACTGCTCTATAATCAGGACCTTTAAAAATCTTCAACTGTTTCTGGAATTCTTACAGATATATTCCCAAATGTCATACTAAAGAATTAGAGTTTACAATCTCAATCTTAAATAAAAGTTTCTTAACATTAGAAGAAAAATACTTTCTTGTCTGCAATTATAAGGTTTTGAACAACAACTCCATGTTATGGCATCATTTTCATTTTTTTTTCTCCATATCTTAGACCTGTTAGGGGACCAAAAACTTCTTCCTTTCTTACTTTTAAGAAGAACTAGGAAAGAAATATAGGACTTAACTAAAATTTGACGGTAAAATTGTAGAAAGAAATGAATGCAAAATTCTAAATATACTAAGAAAAACCATTCTGGACCTTTCTCAACATGAATAACTTTTTAAACTATTTAACATGAACTAAATTTTAAACTTTTTATCATGAAATAAATTTTAAGCCTTTTAACATGAATTAAATTTCAAAATTTTTAACAAAAATTAATTCCTACCAAATTTTTAATCTAAAAAAATTTCAGGATCCTGAGCTAAGACCAGATATTTGCAAGAAAATGGATCCAGATAATCCTCTCTGCCAGATTACTGGAAGGTATGGACAAGAGGGTATTAGGAATAAATCATCTACTTACAGTCAATCATTTATTAATTTTTTTTATTTCCTGAAGTAGTGGTTAGAAATTTGTCATGTCTTTCCCTTTTTTCTGCAGATTTTATGTTTTTATCCAGAAGTCATACATCCTAGAAAAAATTATAAAAAAAATATATTTAGCACAAGAACCATTCTTATATTTCCGAACAGTAGATTTCATAGTTGTTCTAACAGTAGGCATACCTTTTTTCTACCATTAACACAAGCCGCACAATTTAAATTTAAAAATCTACGCATATCTTTTGAACAACCTTCATGTCATTTATTTCAAGAAAGTCATAACAGTCAAATAAAAATATAGTCTGGTTAAAATTCAATTCAGAATTTTGCCATCCTTGAACTAGCAGAATGCTTTCCCTACAAGCATAGCCTTATTTTTTTGATACTTTATTAACAATTTAATTCTGTTTTTAGGTATAGTTTGAGACTGGACTCTGAACCTGGTGTCCTTCCAAGGTAAATTTATTTGAGAGTTAATTTCAAGAGTAATACTTTATTTTACCTGGAATTACCTTAGATATCACTGTTCATTCATTGTATGTTTTAATCAATTACAAAAAAGAAGAAATAACAACTTTTTTTAAATTAACAGTTCAGCAAAGATATTGTTATTTCCAACATTGCCCTACCTATTGAGATTATTATTCTTTTTTTTTCAGATATAACTACATCCCTGTGGAAGATATTGGAGACTTTGGTAGCTGCCCAAGTATGGCCCCTGACTATCTGGCTCCCCATGACTGCTAGATATCTGCACAAGCTTGGCCACTGACTTCCTGTCTCCTCATGACTGCAAGATACCTGTCTAAGTATAGCTCCTAACTACCTGGATCCTCCTGACTGCTGGTTACCTGTTTGGCATCATTACTTCACTTAAAAAATAGATTATGGCTGAAGGAAACCAGTTTTGCCACAGAAAACTGTAATCTATTCATCCCAAAAATGTATTCATTTTTCACAGTAAATAAAAAGATACTATGAAAAGTTATTTTTGCTTGAGTGGTAAAGATATCATCATTATGTTTATTTTTCATAATTTTTTTCATGTAGTAAACTTTTGCTTTTGCTACTTATGGTCATAACTGTCCATTTATGATTATTATAGTAACACAGAAAATATTTTTTTGCTACTGATTTCAATCATACTCATGGAAATTATTACTATTCATAATATATGATCTTTAATTTTTAAAGCAATAATGTAAGCAAATAGAACATTGACAATTTATTCAAATATCATAAAACGTTTTAAAATTTAAATAGTTACAAATCTAACAAGAATTAATCATACTGTAATTTATTGTGTAGCATTATCAAACTAACAAACAATTGTAAGACATTTTTAAACATAACCATTACAAATGTAAATATTTAATCTATGACAATATTGGTCATTCCATAAAGATTAGCCCCATTATCACAAGGTATCCCATGAATTGTTTTCACATAAGATTCTAGATCATACATCAGACTTCTGTCATGTGTCTCACTTTGACTAGTGATCTTTGGTAGTCTGAAAGCATCACTTTCTAGATCATTGTTTTTTTTAGCTGGCTCTGATTCATATCTTTTTCTTCTAGCCTCTTTAGCAACATTTGGAAGTTCATTATCAACATCTGTAAAAATATTGATAATATCTTCTTCACTGCTTACATAGTTTAGATTATCATTATGTTGTACACTTGAAGATTTGTGTTGTTTTGTAACAGGATTTTGAGTATTTTCACTGTCCATTTCTATATCTTCTACAGATAATGGTTTATTAATGGCAAAGTCGTTTTCTTTGTCATATGCCACATATTTGACTGAATTTTCTCCCTTCTGAGCACCTGATTCTAGAGTTATAAATTTTATAGCAGTTAGCTTTAGATCAGCTTGACTAGTTGATAAGCTGCCTTTTAAAAATGCGCTTTCAGTTGACAATTTGATATCATTTGTTTCCATTGAAGCAGTAATTTTACTTGCCTCAGCATTGCAGCTCATCTTTACCTGTCCTGGTTCCAGATAGTTGATGACTTTGCTGTTATCAACCAATGCTTTGCTTAAACCCCCCACATAAATGCCATAATCATTGCACTGGTTTTCAAAGTCATTGTCATTATGATCCACAGTAGCTAGTGTTGTAGTCTTTATACATTTAAGAACTTCAATTATCTTCTCAATCACAAATTTATGATGCTTTGCAACATAAAATAATTGAAAGAAAAGCATGATTATTGGAAAACTAAAGGCCTCATGCTGCTTATTATCAAGAGAATTTGTCAGAATGATAATACAGGATGCAATAAGAGCAACCATCATGAACCCTCCAATTGTTATAGATTTAATCCTTGATTGGCCTTCAGAATAGCACAAACTATTATATTTCTTCATCTTTATGAATAAGTATATCTCAATGACAATGAGGATCATGGTGATGAGAGCCAAAATGGTGGAGTGAATCAACACAAGGATCTGTCTTGACTTGTGCAGTTCAGACTTAGGTTCCAGACATGCCAGATATTTCTCATAATTTCCCTGAGCTCCTAAAATATGAATGTGTATGTTTACCTAGAGAAGTACATAGTTCAAGAATTGAACAAGGATAATAACATTTTAAGAAAGCCTTACATTTTTATCAAAGCTTCCTTCACATACCAATCCTATTTGTAGAGAAGTTACTCTCATGAAAAGATTAAGGATTGAAATGAAATTTTCCTAGAAAGTTTGTATCCCTCTCTCCAGGAATACAGGTTTGGGCCAATTGTGTTATTCCCAGGATAGCAGAACCATATTGAGCAAGATATTGAGCTTCAACAACATTGGGTTATATAAAAATTGTAGGATTTTTTGGAAGTTGTTATTCCATCCCAAAGGAAAATAGCTCTAAAAATGGTTTAAAGGAACCATGCAAGAAATATACCCCTTTAACTGCTGAAAGACTGCCACGAGTAGACCCAATTCCCAAAATTTGAAGCCTCCAGCTTCAAAAACAAAAAAGTAATAGAATTTTCATTATTAAAATACGTCGCCTAGTAAGAAAATTGTAAGCTTATTTTTGGCAAAAACTTAGGATGCCAGTAACTGATAACATTTTTACATAAAAACACTCTTCTTCATAGTCAAAATCATTTTTTTTAAAATCAGTTTAATTTGCATTGTATTGAGAGTACTGTAGCGTTAGAATACCAGCCTCTAGGATTTCCAGCCAATCAGAAGCCTGAGTCTGCGCTAAGTCAGCTGAACAACCAATCATAACTGAGCATCTGTATTACTTACATTAGTTAAATTTTTTCTCGCTATGATTTTACGCTTTCAAATGCTATTTAAACTGAATTTTTAAAAGACATTTTGACTATAAAAAGGGGTGTTTTTATTGTCAAAGTGATATCAGTTACTGGCAGTCTAAGTTTCTGACAAAGATAAGCTTTTAATTTTGTTTCCAGAAGACGTAATTTAATATTGAAATTTTCTTTAAGTACAAAGAAAATCTTTCAAAATTTTCATTGTACTAAAAGAATCATTTTAATGTCTGTAACTTTTTTGTTATTACAGCTGGAGGCTTCAAATTTTGGGTATTGGGTTTACTCGTGGCAGGCTTTAAGCAGTTAAAGCAGGGTATTACTTGCAGGGTTCCTTTAAGGGGTATGCTTATTCCACAGATATAAAAATGTACAATTAAAGATTAAAACCAGTGGTTTAATTTCCAAGATGCCAAAGGCACTGGCTAAAAAACTAGTTTTAATCAAATGATTGTACAAATTTTATATTAGTACAAACTAGGTGTGATATAATGCTATAAATAATTTTTTAATATGACTGAGAACCAGTTTTAATCCACTGGATATCAATCATATTTGAAGTATTTATGGAAATTATTTTGTAGTATGTTTTAAAGATAGATTATATTATGTCTGAACAGATGATACTTTAAGTTAAAGTATATTGTTAGTTTTAGATAGATGGAGTATAATACTAATTCAAATTACCATTTTGGTATGCCCATGAGTATTTGACAGTATGTTCCACAATGATAACTCCCAGGACCAAAGAAAATATCCATTTAGCTATCTTATTTTGATTAGCCTCCATAAAACATGATACCTAAAAAAAAGTAATAAGTTAAATTTTAGAGTATGCACTTGATGCATTACTGTATTAATTAGCCTAGTTAACAAAATACTTAGGTCGACCTCTGGAAATTTTAGGTAGACCTAAAGAAGCTTTAGTTTAACCGATTTTATAAAGGCATTGGTTAGTTGTACTTGTTTAGGTTGACCTACAGAATAAATCGGTCGACTTCTAAAAGTTGTTTGTGAACTGGGCAAAAGACTGAAAAGAAATGGAATAAAAAAAATATAGGATTATTGCTAAAAGTTTTTAGTGGTGGCTGACAAAAAAAACTTTATTAATGCATATGAAAAGGTAGCATATGAAGACATTGATAATCTCTATATCATTTAGATTTGCATATACAATAGATGATTTTATAGCTCTTTGATAGGAGTAAGATTAATCTCCATTCCCCTACAATTGCAGATTTAACTGACCTGATGAAAGATGATGAGCCTGAGTATGGAGAGTGATATGAAAATATTGATAGCATTAGCCATACACATCCTGATCATTTACAGTTGCTTTAGAGACAGGACATTCTCAATCAGGGATATTCTATTCTAAGGCAAAGATATCAACGGTCTCTCTAAGAGTCTAGTCGAGGACAGAAAATTCCATCTTTATTTTGAAATAAGAAAAGGGGGTAGTTCTTCATGTGTTTGTTTTTTTCCTAAATCTGGTTAGGTAACATTTGGTGCAGTGAATCCCCGCAGAGTTAGAGTACCACAAGTAAAGACCCGCAGAGTTAGGATCCAACATCCTTTAGACAACCATCTGATTGCTCTAACTTTGCCAAGAAGTCCTATTGTTTAATGATGATAAGTTGCACCTGCTTTTGATAAATCCATTCCCTCTGCTCAAACTATTAAAGCCAAACTAGTACCATATCAGCAAGAGGTGCAATTTTAACTTCCCTGTCAACAAGCAATAAGGGTTCATTCATAAGGCTATATACAAGGCCGGGTTATAGAGTGTCCTGTTTAAAAAGTTACTATTCCTGCTTATAGCATAGAAAACTGTAGCCAACCACATAGGTAGCAGGCTTACTGTACTTCTCCATATTAAAGGAACTATCTAAAACAAGCATATGCAATAAACCTTTCAGTCACTCATTTGACCAAGTAAAAAAAATCAATGTTTAAGATTTTTCCTTCCTTGAAAATAAAGGTAGCATTTTTTGTTTTTAATGATTTAAAAAAAATATCCAAAAAATAATAACAAAATACTGCTCAAAGCACTTCTATATAATGGAGAGATGTCGTGAAAAGGACTATACCCAATATAAGTATATAATATAAATATATTAAAGTAAAATTTATTATTTTGATCTTATAATTTCAGAAATTACAAGAAAATTTGGAATAAATTTTCTGAAACTATAGTATATAATATATTGTTTATTTATCAATTCTTAAATATTTGGATTAAACAAGAAATCTTTTTCAGCTTACAATTGACATATCAGCGACAACTAAAGATTATCTACTTACTATTATAAGTATTTAATTCTAAATCAAGTTGTAATATATCATTAGGTCTAACCTTTGCTATAGAAAAGCGTTGCTGTAAAACCTACTTACTGATATAAAAGTTGCAGCTTGTAAATAATTTGTAATGTAGATGTCCAGTAAAACTGTTATGTTTCTTTCAGGACCTTCCAAAGACCTAAAATAGGGTAATTATAACTTAGAGTTGTTGCTTTTCTTATGTTTCTTAATTTTAGAGAAAAAAAATTAAAACAGTGTTTTTGAGAATGATTGATAAGAGAGTTAGAGGAAGATTTTGCTGTGAAGTTACTTTGAGAATTTTAACAAGATTAAATAATAATATGTTTTTTAATCTACTTTTTGAAAATTTGGCTGTTTAAATGATATCACAAGAATTCAAATATTAAAATACCTACCTATAATAAGATCTATCAAATGCTCCAGCCAGTAATGATATCACAAGAATACAAATAATGAAATACCTACCTATAATAAGATCTAACCAATGCTCCAGCCAGTAAAGATATCATAAGAATACAAATAATGAATTACCTACCTATAAAAAGATCTAACCCCAGCCAGTAAAGATATCACAAGACTAAAAATATTAGAATACCTACCTATAATAAGATCTAACTAATGCTCCAGCAGTAATGATATCAAAGGAATAAAAATAATGAAATACCAACCTATAATCACCAATGTCTCAGCTGGTAATGATATCACAAGAATACATATAATGAAATACCTACCTATAATGAGATCTAACCAATGCTCCAGCAGTAATGATATCACAAGATTACAATAATAAAATACATACCTGTAATAAGATCTTTATGGGTCTGTGGACAAGTGCGTAGCATAAGTTTGGTCCCTGCCTTGGACAAGATGGCAAAGTTGCCCAAGTTCCTGAGGCCTGCTAGATTCTGATTCTGATTCTGTAATAAGATCTAACAAATGCCCCATCCAATAATGATATCACAAGAATACAAATAATGAAATACCTACCTATAATAAGATCTAACCAATGCCACAGCCAGTAAATATATCACAAGAATACAAATAATGAAATACCTACCTATAATACGATATAAACAATGCCCCAGCAGTAATGATATCACAAGAATACAAATAATGAAATACATACCTATAATAAGATCTAACTAATGCAACAGCCAGTAATGATATCACAAGAATACAAATAATGAAATACCTACCTATTATAAGTTCTAACCAATGCTCCAGCAGTAATGATATTACAAGAATACAAATAATGAAATACCTACCCATCATAAGATATAACTAATGCTCCAGCCAGTAATAATATCACAAGAAAATAATGAAATACACACCTATAATGAGGTCTATCCAATATCTCAGCTAGTAATAAAATACCTACCTATAATAAGACCTAACCAATGCTCCAGCCAGTAAAGATATCACAAGAATACAAATTGATACTGCTGCTCCAATACAGCTTGCTTCAAATTCTAGACATTGATAGTAAAATTAATTAAAAATAAAAGCAAATATTTCATATCCTTATCTATAGTACATGTTCTTTGGTCAGGAATATTATTACAAAAAAACAAGGATGACAACATTAATAAAAGCGAAGCATTAACAAACAATAACTCTTTTATAGAGTCAGAATATAACAAGCAAAACAATAATTCCTAAGTCTAAACAAAATTGTACATGAATTTGTTGCAAAATTGCCTAAATATAGGTTACAGTAAAATTACATACTTAGATTTTTAATCATGTTCATATTATACAAAACTTTTTTGTCACATTTAAAAAAAACAGCATTTAAATTTAAACTTAAATGGATGTACAGACTCTAATGGTAACGATTATAAAGTTCCTATGATTTCTAAATTGTACCTGACTATCATAGGAATTATCATGCAAAGTTTGAAATCGATAGAATATTTCTAACATGTCTATTTTAGTGATTATATCATACAAAAACTGTTGTCAAAAAAACGTTATAGGAATCATCATGCAAAGTGTAAAATCAATGGAAAATTTCTAACGAAAAGAGCTGACAGTTATAAACGGACGTACAGACGGACGGACCCTGATTATAGAAAAGCTTTGCTTATTTCATATGAAAGCTGTAAACTACATTTATCAAAGAAAAGGATGACAACATCCATCAGTAGCGAAGCTCAAAAATTATAAATGTATATCGGGAAAAATTACTATAAAGCAGTGATTTTGATTAAATAGGGAAATCAGGAAACCTTAAAAATCACGCAACCTTAAAAATCACGAAAATTTAAAAATCTAGGAATCGATCTAGCACCTCAATTTATAGACAAATTTTAATGAAACTTAATAAAAATATATAGAATGTAAATTTAAGCAATCCCTGAAAGTTTCAGCCCATTATCTTAAAAAGGAGTTGAGAAAATCATGAAAACATGAAAATCTAGGAATCGATCTAGCACCCCAAATAACAGACAGATGGACGAAACAATGTATAGATTAGATGGGCATATGTTATAAGAATCTTCACTAAAAATTTCAGCTGTCTATCTTGTATAGGAGCAGAGAAAATCAAGTTTTCCCCACTTTGTCTAAGACGGACGGACAGACGGACAGACATTTCGAATTATAGAGTAGCTTCACTACTAAAAACAACAAGATTTTATTCTTGTTTTACCTATGATTAGAGGAAAGTATCAGCCATCTATTTTAATAGCTGCAAGAAAATCATGCAACATTCCCCATCCCCCAACTTACAGATTAGTATTAATTAAAGAACATCTTCTGTATGAAATGAAATTAATACCTTGATCATTTTCACAACTCGTCCCATTTACATCACTTAAATTACTTTTATTTTCACCTATATTTGTAACAGTTTCCATCATTTTTTATTTTTTTAACAAAAAAATATTTACTTATTATGTAGCAAACAGCTTGAAAAGACACAATATACTGCTCTTAATAAAAAAAATATTTGAGACCAAATTTTGAAATTACAGAGAAAAAAATTACAGAGTGTTTTAACAAAGAAACAAAAATATTGAAATATGTTTAGCAAGGAGGAATTAGGTATGGGGGACGGGAGGGGTGGGGTTAATGTTGGATGTTCGTGGGGAAAAAAGCATAAAATTAAACTCTATATCTTAATGGAGTGTATATAAACTAGTAGCCCTGTCCCTAGCCTTTAAGAGGAGAGAAAAAAAACCTAAAACCACACTAATACATATCAAAAGCTTTTCTCAAAAGTGCAACCAGTTTTAACCAGCATTTTTCGAGATATATAGGGGAGAACAGTTTTCTATTAACAATTTACCCCGAAAAAAACATTTGACTTATAAGAAGCTTCAATGTCAGGGCCGGAGAATCAACTCGGGCAAGCGTACAGTGAGATCTCAGTATTGCTGTGTGGACAGGGATCTAAATGGATAAGACAATGGCCGATAAATTGCTATACATCCCTAAATTTGATAGACAAAATTACCCGTTCAGTAGACTACAATTTGTGGTTGAAACGTTTTGGGACTCAACTAAATGAACCAACCAATCAAAATTAAATACAAATCTCCCGAGGTTGTTAAGCAAACGAATAAGAAAACGTTAATTCAAGACTTTGGGGACTAGTGTAATAAACAGCCCAATGTCCCTTCCCTCCCTGTGCTATGATAGTATTTACATTTATTTGCAAATGAAACTTTGGCGTAATAGTTTGAACGCCATTACCAAGAGCAGATTAGAAAGAGCAGTATTAATCGTGGATAACAGGGGATTTGTCGCAAGAGTCCAACATATTTAATTTTCAAAAGAGAATAAATTGCTATAAGCTATGTTTCTACAGTGTGTTTTTTTTATGAGAACTTTTTTGAAAGCAATTTTACCCCACTTATAGTTATCATAATTTAATGATTAATGGCTTATTTTCTTTGTTTTTTAAGGCAATTAATAGAACAACAAAAAAATATTTCAGTTTTTATTTAAAAAGTACAGTAAAATCTAAAATTCAAAACTTAGGTGTAAACATCTAAAAATGGTTTTAGCGCATTTTTCTTATGCCTAAATCTTCTACCCTTTTCAAGAAAAAAATTGGATTTTCTGTAGTCGACTTTGGGGGGCCAGTACTCACTCCCTGGTTGAGATATGACCTTCAAACTTTGATATGTTCTAGTACATGTCCCTAATAGTATCTGTAAACATTTTTAGCTCTATATCTCAACTTTGAAGTGTTTAGCAGCCATTCTTGCAAAAGGTTGATTATTTGAGCATAAGAAAAA
>LS043860.1:10487-25007 GCA_900241095.1 Acartia tonsa | reverse complement strand
GTATACTAGCATACAATATTTACAAAGCAAGACACTCTAAAAGCTGAGTATTTTACCTACAAAGGGAAGAAACATCACGATTCAGTAAAAATTATTTAATCCATAGTAAAAAATAAACTTTAAAATCCTAATAAAAATTGATGTGGGCAATTGTTCTCATTTTTGGCTTTGCAGTATGATTCTACAGGTTTCAAAGTATATTTTTGATATACCTTTCAAAAATAGTTTTAAAACAGTTTAAAGTTCAACTTAGCTAGGATCAAATAGTAGAAAAGGATTTATTAATGGTAAACTTTAAATTAATTTTATAATCATATTAAGGCTAAATATAGTGGATGCCGGCCAGGTACGGGCGACTCCACCTTCGGAACAGGACCTGGCGGCCGCAGGATGACCAGTCCTGCCACCTTTGAAACACCAGAAGAACCTAGACGCGAAAATGATCCTCGACGGCCTGAATCTTCAGGTACATTATAATTTACTAGTGGCTTCTCCCTTATAGGTCTCTGTGGGCACTTGTGGTTTGGAGAGGGGGCGGGTAATCGACCCCCTCCCCTTTCAATTTTAGTAAAACATTTTATTAATATTTGATGTGGTAAAATTAGGTTTCAATGTTCATGAATAAGATAACCATTTCTAGGTTGAAATTTAGTAGAATAAGATATGAGATGATTTAATGAGTAATTCGTTATAAACATGCTTTTCGGTTTTCTTGTTGTAACAGTAAATAGTGTCCAAACCAAAATTAACAAAAAATCTCCATTGTTTTTTTTAAGTAGAAGAAGGGTAAATTTTTTAGAGAAGGGGAGCGGGAATTAATGGGATCGTTTATTTTTTATGGAACAACAGTCGCGACGGTCATTGTAAAAAATCTTAAGATTAAAAGGGGACTATCCACGATTCCGAACAAGAGCAAGTGATTCTAAGCACCTTCCAGCATTGATCCATAGCATTTTTTTAGTGAATATACTAGATTTATGTGTAATATTTGGTTTATCGACTAAAAAGTTAGGTTTCACCATATTATTATATGGAAAAAACTTTGAAATGTTAGGCATCTTTTAGTGCAATATCATCAAATGTTTTGATGAGTTCAAACTGCTGTTTAAAAGCTCTGACACAAAAGTATATTATTATATATTATAGTATACAAAGCATTTGATGATATTGCATCAAAAATGCTTTACATTTCAAAGTTTTTTCATATAAAACCATGGTGAAGCATAACTTTTTAGTCGATATTATATAATATTAAACATAAACCTAGTATATACACAAAAAAATACTATGGATCAATGTTGGACGGTGCTTAGAATCACTTCGTGGATAGTCCCCTTTTTCTTTTTTGTAACGGAACTTGTGATTAAACTTGTAAGTTACATAAATAATTCTATAGTTCCTTTTACAACAACAGTATAACTATATAATCTTAAAACTAACAAAAAATCTGTATCTCAAAAATGTTATCAGGTGCAGGTAGCAGTGGAACCTCTACTGGAGAGCATGACACCACCAACAAAGAGAGCGAGGAAGAAAAGGATAATCTAGACAAGTTCCTTGCTAATCATACCTCGGAGGATAATGAAAGCTTTTATGATTTACAGAGAGAATCTGAAATCAAACACAGGTATTTATGCAAACTTTGAAGATTAAATAATGATTTAAAACTCAAAAGAAAATATCAATATTATACCTATTATAAATATTATTTATAAGCTAATTGATAAATTCCTGTAACTTACTCCTATATTCTAATTCTACGTTAGACTTCATGAGAAAATAAGATTCTATAGCTGATCTATCAGTTTCCTATTTTATTACAAATACATTACATGCAATGAATATGAAATATGCAGGGACAAGCGACCAGGATCAGGATTCTGACAAACAATCCTAAGTGAAAATTTCACCACAACCTACTTCCTTCTTTTCTCTCTCCCCCTTCCCACTTCCTTCTTTTCTCTCTCCTTCCCCTTCCCACTTCCTTTTAGTTACAGAACAAAATAAGTTTTATTACGTCAGAAAATTCATAAAATTTCAGCAATTTTATAATGTAATTAATTTGCTGAATCACGGCCGCTGTAAATATGTATCTATACTTCATTTCTATGTAGGATAAAGAATGCCTGGATGTACAAGGATGAGAAACTGTTTCTGGAGAACAAAGCAAAAGAGATGATCCTGCCGTCCATAGAGGAACAAGCTGCATTAACTGAAAAACCTGGACAGGTAATAAAACAATTTAGGGTACTGGGTCTAATGTTGACAGTCTTTCTGCAGTTAGAGCGGCGTATTTCCTGCAGGCTTCCTTTAAATTTGTAAAGATTTATTTAAATATGTTTAGGCATTATAATTTCGCCAATGCAATGTTTATTATATATCCAAATAAGGATAATTTTTAGTGCTTGAGGTTATAAGGGGAGAGAGAAAATTCTACCTTTCACTTTTAATTTAATATATTAAGTAAAAAGAATTAATTTATGGGAGATAATCTTTTGATATAAATAGTTCGAAACCCTTTCTGGACCTATAATAACTTTCCTTTAAAGTAAAACCATATCGGTCCAGCTTTTAGCAAGATTCTTTTCAATAGACAGACACACATCCTGTTACTTTTATACAATGGTTAATACATTCTAGTTGGAGACCTGGACGTATCAGAATATCAACTCTGTGTTCCATAATCCTGACACTCTGGAGCTCAGCTACGAGGAGAAACTAGAGCTGGCAAAGAAACAGAAGGAGATCAAACATACCAACACAAGGCTGTCCAAGGTTCCATGGAAGACAGACAAACAGGTATAATGAAAAACCTTGATTTCTGTCCGTATGTCAGGATAATTGGAGTCAAGAAGTTCGTGTCTGCTATTTACTTTAGATTCTTTCCATGGCACCTGAGCAATTTCTTTTTAATTCACTTGGTCCTTTTGCCTGTCCATAACCTATGCTATGATTGAAGGATTACTTATGGGTTAAATGTGAATTCCTTTGCTTTTATACCTATAGATTAAAGTTTTTAATTCATGTAAAGACTCTTTTAATTAAAAAAAAACATCAGATATTTTTACTGCTGTTCACTTGAATTATATTTTACAGGCTGAACTTTTGCGGCGAGAATCCGAGCGACAACGCGACATGGCTCTAGGAAAAGTGGGAGCCGACGGCAAAGAACTTGTCCGTCCAGAAACCCCAATGGTAAACGGCTACAAGCTGATGTCCATGGCGCCCAGTCCTGCGTTGGGCGTTGCCGATTCGCCTCTGATGACATGGGGAGAGGTAGAGTCGACGCCTTTTCGCCTAGAGGGCGGCAATGAGACGCCACTGTTTCCCATTGCTGGAGCCGGAAAAGGATTTTCCATCAAGGATGTACCTGAGAGAGATAGGATAGCCAAAGAACTGGCAGATAAGAACAGCAGATATTACAGGTAAAAGAACATTTAAAATAGTTTTGGGGAGGGAGGGGGAATGCAGGGATATCCTAAAAAACTGTTAGCCGTTACGTGTCATGTAAAAGATAGTAATAATTTTATTATTTTAGAGAAAGAAAGTTAAAGGCTTTGGAACAAGCAAAGACAAGCATGAAGGTTGGACGGCCAGGCACAGGTGGAGTGGCCAGACCTGGATCTGGACTACCTAACCTCAGTCCTGCGGCTAAACGACTGGTCAGTGGCAAATTAGGTACGTTACTTTTTACCTAATCCTTTTATGAAAGAGATTGAGTTTCTATCCGTTTTTTTATCGAATAATTTACTAACCATTGAATAAATTTTTTTGTACTCATCATAATAGATTTCTTTATGTCCGCCTGTCCATCAGAAACGTTTTTAGACAGAAAAGTTTTATCAGTTTCTAATTAAGATAGATAGCTGGATTTTGTTCTGGAGATTTTCCATAAAGGTGTCGTTTTTATGTATATTCGTCAGCCAAAAAGGCACGTGTCTTTTATGACCATTGTACATCTTCAAAAAAAATCACTGTCTTTTATCACCACTTTGGTTTTTCGCTACATTTTAATGTTATCATCCTTGTTTTCATCAAATTGAAAAATGGCACATTCCACATAAGTAAATACAGGGTTACAATAAAAAAAGTTTTAGACTTATTTTAAAGTGGCTTATTTAAATTCTAAATTATTTAAAAGATTGTAATTCATGTGTTTTAAATAAAATATCATTACAGGAATTCGTTTGGGAACAGATCAGATGTTACGGGCCAGCTACACCCCCAGCCCAGGACGGTCACTCAGCAACACACCCACACCATACAAGTTCAAGTCCTCCACTCCCACACCCAAGAAAACGCCGGGAAGCCTACGCAAAAAGACGCCATCTACCAAAAGCTCTGTTGTTGCTACCAGCGGCAGCACGCCTGTGGCGGGTGCAAGCAGCAGGGCGGAAGACGGCGATATCACGGATAATCTGTTGAATTTGCCGCGGCGGAAACCGGCCACCGCCGAAAAGATTGATCTAAACACAGACAATTTGTTGAATATTAGTGCAGGATCAAGTAAGCGTGCCCGTGCTCAAGATTTTTTCAAAAAATCATAATTTCAACATCACAAGTGTTTTGTTTTTATTTTGTAAGTTAAAATGAAAAATTTTAATTTTGTTTGTAATATGTTATATGTATTTATTATGCATAAGGAATGAATAAGATAAACATAATTGTATTTTTTTTAGAGTTTTGTCAAAATATCAGGATTGGTGGGGGGAGTTATTGGTAGAAATTTATTTGAATAAGCACTCATAAACATTGATTTTCAAAGTAAGGCCTGTTTTCGGTTGTGTTAAGTGCTCCATCGTGATTTATTACGAGTTCTCTGTAATAGCCTACCTTCTGCCCTTTTTTTTTATATTTTTAAGTAATTTGGTTGTTAATAATAATAATATTTTCAAAAAGTAATGAATGAGTATCAAATAATGAAGATTTGTTAAAAAAATTATGTTAATCCTAAAAATATAATGTAATAATTCTTTATTTCAGATGATTTCACAAAATGCTAGAATATTTAAATCATTAATATTTAATAAATCCTTTATAAGACAATGCTCAAGTGGCAAAGAAAAGCCTGTTTTAACCTTATTTACTAAAGAATGTTGTCAGCTATGTGATGAAGCATTAGGTATATAAAGATACTCATCAGGGGAGGGAAATGGAAAAAATAAAAAGTAAATTGAGCCATATGTTTTTATATAGTCATAAAAAGAAAAAAAAACTTTATTTAACTGAATGCTTTTAGGAAATGGGTGGTAGAAGCTTCTTCAATGATTTTCCATATTTTCCCCTCAGGGAAAATATAAATATGAAAAGATAAAAAAATAAAGAGTTGAAAAAAATTCTCCATTTTCCCCCCTCTTTAGAAAAAAATGTAAAATATGTGGAAGGGGGAAAATGAATAAAATTAAAAGTAGGTACATTAAACATTTTTCCTCCTCTTTGGGGAACAAACTAGGGGGGGGGGGGGAATAAAGCAAATATTTTTTTAAGTAACAGAGATCCATTAATATAAACCTAATACTATGAATTAATATTTAGAATCTTTGGGCTCAAGACTAGAAGAGGTAGAATTAAGAGAGGTAGATATAGAATTGGATGAAAATGAGAAATGGTTTAATAAATACAGATATGAAATTCCAGTTTTCTACCTCAACAAGGAAATTGTCGATGATATTAATTCTTAAAGGTGAAGGTGTTCTATAATTAGGGTAAGTCCGTACGTACGTCCATCTGTAACAAGTAGCTCTTGTCGTCAATTTATGTATGTTAAAATTGTCCTATCAATTTCAAACTTGACATGGTTATTTCTGTTATTTGTTAAGTACGGGAAAGTGTAGCAATTCTATAATAGTTGGCAGAATGTCTGTACGTCCATTTAAAACAAGATGATTTTTATTGTAGCACTCAATCGTCAGAACCATACAAACCCATATACATAGATTACCTACGAATTATGAATTATGATACTTTTCCAGGAAGCTTTGATGCTCAATATTAGTCTTTACCAGAATCATCACGTAATTAAACTGGCAAAAATTAATACCTATATTATTGTTATGTGTTGAAAAAAAGTGTTTATCTTTTAGGAATTTTTTCATATCATATGGAAAAATTTTTAAGCATGGTTTTGACAAAGAAAATAATATCACTAACAATTTAGAAATTCTTGTGCAAAAACAGAATAGATTTACAATTGTTTGATGCTGAAATGAAACAATTGAAAGAAGAAAGTACTAAATAGCCAAAGATTTATTTTATTTAATAGTGAAAAAAAAATAAATTACTTGTTATTTAATTTTATCAAATGGTCGGCCTAGTCAGTGATCAGCCAAATTCACTTCTGCTAGTACCCTTTGGACTGGTCTTATTAAATCGGTTGCGACCCTAGCATCTGAAACCACAATGAGACTTCAAATTATAAATAAAATAGCCTAAACCATACCAAGATTTATGTAAAGCTTCCCAAAAACGGATAGCTCAATCTGTTCATTGGTTATCAAGATCTTTTGGGTGAAACAAATAAAAAACTTGTTACTTTATAAAATAGTATTGAATATTTCAGAATCCAGAAATGGTTGAGGAAAATGCGACTCTTGTAATTCGAGTGATAAGATCCTTTCCCCACAGAAATATTAGGAACATTGTACTCAAATCAGTGCCACTCAAAACATCAGGTAATTGAACCGGTTTAAAGCAGGTCAACATATACTGTTATTACCCGGAGGGAGGAGACAATGAGCTGCTTCTTACGCTAGTATCAAAGTTTTAATAACGTTTTCTTATTCGTAGGCTTAACAACTTTTCATCCAATAAAAGATGTAATTTTGTGTATCATCATTGGGAATGTACATCAATTTATCGGCCATTGTCTTATCCCTTTAGATCCCTGTGTTATTCCAATCTTTGATGAGAATAATAAGTCAGTCTTCATTATCACTGTACTTGAAACATACCTGTACATTATACAATGTTTATAATATAAGCATTAAGTAAAAAGTCTAATGGTTAAAGCAAAGATTGGGAAGAAGCATTTAGCATAGGTTTTTTTTCAATTTGTTCATTGAATGCTTTTGCAATGTTTAACTTTTAAATTCAAATGTCTGTTCAGAAAGATCCAAAAGATATCAAAGATAGAGTAGGTACTATTATTTGTGAAGATTCCCGCGACAAACTACATAATCTGCTTTAAATTTAAACAATATTTTTCAAATAGAATGTATAGGCGAAAAATGGGAATAGTTTACTGTACTAATACTAATATAGACTTTTTAATAATTCCCTACCATGAAGCAAAGACCCTTTAAATAAATTTTTTTAAGGTGCTGAACTACTGGAGCTTTCAAAACAATCTGTAGCCACAAGTTCTACTCTACCCCCTCCCTTCAGGTTGGAATTTCATTAATAACAAACAAACCAACAAATACATGGAAAGAATATGATTAATTCTATAGAATTAATTGTCTATGAACATTAACAAACCCAGATATACTCTCTGGAACAAACCTCATTTTGTTGGAATAATAGAATTAAACAAATTAATAATTCGACCTTTCATTAAGAGTTTCAAGATATACTCTATGAATAAGTTATATTGTATCAAATGACATTTTAAAGTCTGAAGTACATATATTTGTAACTAAAGAAATAAGATCGTGATAGGCATAGATATAATAATTTTCTTTTGTGACCTATACTTCAAAAAATGTCTAAACTTCTCTTACACTTTTTTTTCCACATTTCCCTGATTAAATGGAATTCATATACCTTACAACTCATGGCCCAAGTCCGCCTTAGCTTAATTCTATGTTAGGAAATGGGGAAAATACAATAAGAATTAGGAAAAACACACATAAACACACTCCTTCCCCCAAACCCCTTGTATAAAATTCAAATGATTCAAAATTGTCTAATTCGAAGAGAAAAAGCATTGTACTTTATTAAAACAACTGCCAAACCGAATTTTAGTGCTGTAACTCTTTTTGGTTAGTAAGTTTCTTTGTGTTTTAATTTTGGTTAAAAAAGTGTCTTTTCGCCTCCCCCTATTTAGGAAGTATGATTATGACACACTGAAGATCGAGCACCATGCACATGGAGCTAAGTCTAATGATCCTGTTATCAACAAACACGATGATGATAAGCTTATCATTAAGCCCGATCTTCCTTTAAGGTACACACTGCACATACTGTTAGTTTATATTATTTTCATGTGGAACTTGGAATAAACGAGGACAATTTAGGCGAATGGTAGTGCAGCAATGTTTATTTGGAAGGAATACTGGGCTGTTTATTACACTAGACCCCAATGTTTTATACCTAATAAAGTTTTTTTTATTCGTTGGGTTAACAACTTCGGGGAATTTTATCAAGTTTTAATTGGTTGGTTCATTAAGAAGAGTGTCCAAACGTTTCAACAACTAATTGTAATCTACAGGGTTAATTATGTAAGTAATCATCAAGCATTATATATCAATTTATAAGCCATTGTCTTATCCCTTTAGATCCGTGGCAACAATTGCAATGAATTGACTGTTTTCACACTCGTCTCCATATTTTTATAAACGCATTTCTTATTGTTGGCTTAATAACTTTGAGGACTTTAATTAATTATTGATTAGGTTGTACAAACGTGCAAAACTAAAAAGACTTCTTAATGCTAGTGGCAATGCCACCATTAAGTTACAGAAAAATATTAAGTTATGTAATTATTTCGAGTTAAGAAAATCCTTTTAAACATAATCTAATAACAATAATCAGATTTATGCTTTTAGCGAGTGTGGAGTAAAAAATGAAACAGAAATTTCACTTTTCAAGATGTGTGATTACGAGGTAATTTTATTATTACTTTGGCAACGCTGCCATGCAATTAAAGGTCATTAGCTATTCCTTCTTTTGACCTATTATTAAGGCATCTTGATTTGCTTATTATTTTTTCTATTTAATTCCCGAAGGTATGAACTGATCACCATTAGAAAAGATTGTAGGATGAGTGGAAAAGAAAATTATTTTAAAAAAAATTATGAATAGTTTTGAAAAAGAAAAAAACAAGGTTGACAGACAACATTCTTAAGTAGTGAAGCAAATAAAATTATGGATGGAGAAATGACATAATGAGTTATAGAGCAAATGTCAGATGGTCCAAAAAAATAGATAATTTGTAAATTAGGAACTGGATGCTCTTTCATTTGGTAAAGGGTATCTTCACTAAAAAATCAACAGTCCATCTGCAATAGAAGCCGAGAAAATCACATTTCTTCCTAGCGTTACAGATGGAAAGACGGTCGGACGGACAAATAGAGTGAATAATAGAGTGGCTCTGCTATAAAAAGTAATTTTTCTCTTTACTTTAAAATAGGATAGTTTCTTTTACAAAAAAAAATACTTTTTATGTACTTGATGGTTTAAATAAACTTCAAAAATGATTTTATTTTAGGCATATAAAGTAAACAGCGAGACTACGTGGTAGATGTAGTAAAGATGTAGCAATTTTATTTTTCATATCAAATAAACCTACGGGGTTAGGGATAAGTCTTCTGAAAACATTCTGTATCCGCAGTTTTGTAAGTTTCAAGAATGCTTTCTCTCTCCTTGCCAAAAATCAATTCAGGGAAAGGACAGTTGCAGATAGGTTAATCTATGACTAAATATTTTAAAGAATATTGCCAGTTTCTATTCATATGTTAGGGGAAGATTAATTAATCTGCCATTTTCCTTTCCCTGTATTCCTGTATCAACGAACCCTGATGATCTCAATGTGATGATTTTATATTTTCCTATTCAGTTTGAAAATAATGATTTTTATTAACAATATTTAATCAGGAATTAGATCTTTGAAAATCAAATATAACAGCATGAAAGTCAACAATTAAAACTTAAAACAGGTCATATAGCCAATAGGGTACATGGAATTTCAACTGCAAGGGATTACTTACATTGATCTAATATGTTGGTTAGATCACCCACCAAGTGATAATTTGAATTAGGTAAGCCCAGGAAAGCAGTTAAGCTCCCAAAAAGATTATTTGAGTTTGGTTTCATTCAGATAATTGGGGAATAATGTAATATGAAAATATTGGCTTATTTCAACAACTCCTGGCTTGAAAAAAATTTTAGCTAAAATAAATTTTTGTAATTGTATTTTGTAATGCATTAAATATATTGTCTTTTTGGACAATTTAAATTTTTATTAAAGGATGGCAATTAAATATTTCTAGATGTTTTTCCTCCCAAAAAAAATATTAATTTCTTTACTAAATCATTTAGTTTGACTTATTTGTTTGTTTTTCACATATCTTGTCCCTGCTAATAAATATTGATTAATTTATTTCATTTTAAAGCTTGCCAGCGTTTTTAAATTTAATTTCATGAAATATTCATTGCTCATTTGTTTCTAAGAAATTTCGAGTACTTAAAAATGCTTTCATATGAAACATATAATGGAAATTTTTATGTTTGGACATAGTAATTTATTCTTTGTGCTCAAGTTATAATCATTATCATAATCATAATATTTATTTAAAACTATGTTATTGCTTATGCTTTAGGTTTTAATTATAATATATATTTTTAGTAAAAAATAACTGTTTCCCTTTATGCTTCAGATTATCATAAATAACAAATCGTAATATCATTATTATGACTAGATGTTTAGACCCAAAAATAAAAATGTAATAGATGTATAAATCTTACCAAATTCTAGATGTGATATTGTTATTCCCTGCCAAATTTTTAACAAAAACAACTCCATGCTTTGAGTGTCAATATTTTTTAATATTATTATTAGCATAATTTTTTTTGATATCCCTTTGTATTTTGATAAATTAGATATATTATTAAGACAAATACAGACTAGGTACAGTATGGCCACATAAAGAAACTGTAGTGGGGGATACGATATGTGTGTTTAAGTCTTTCCTGTAAAAATGGTTACAGAATACGTGGATATTATGAGGGGTAAAGTCACCAGAGGCGGAATGGAGGGGTGGGGGGTATTTATATTAGCCAGTTGGGAGAAATAATTTATTAGGGTATGCAGGAATAACTCACAATATCCTCGTTTACTGTATCCACCATTCCTGTAAACTAGCTATGTAGATATTATTATGGTGTTCTTTGGGATCAAATAAGATGGATAGTACTAGAGAATATTGTTTTGCAGACCCTCCTTAAAAATGGCTAAGCGCGTAGCTGCTCGAGAATTGAACCACGACAACTGGGACCAAGAGGAGGAGGAAGAGGAGGCTGGAACTTTTCAAAAGGTAAAAATATTAGGGTTGGCAATCCGAAATCCGTCCAATTTTACCCTAAATTTTGGACCCATAATCCGCAATATGCTATTTAAATCGCGGATTTGGATTGTTGATTTTTATGACTTTTGTAGCACTTTTTAAAAAAAACACTAAAAAAGTATATGGGAGGAGGGATAATATGAATAAAATACCTAAAGAGTTTTGAAAATGTTTTTCCATTTTTCCCCTTCCTTGCTGGAAAATATTCGAAGGGGAAAAATGATTATACACCCCTGTTATGTTAGGCAAGCGAGGATGAAATTAAAGGGCGTGTAATCAAGAAAGCCAAGAGAAGAAACCTGACACAAGATGGAAAAACTAATGTATTTTCAGGTAATGTACCTAATACAAGAAAAAAATATGTTCGAGGGCGGTTTCCCTGTAAACTCCTAGTCGAGCAGAGACCATTTCTCCCTTATTTCCAAAATTAGAGCTGATGGTTGTTTCTGTGCCCATTAAGAACTTTTGGGGAAAGCATTCAACTTTGTCTAAAAGTAGCTCATTAACGCTTGTCTCACAAAGATATAAACGAAAGAACAGTAAATGGCTTTAACTACTCTAGAGAGAAACTTCCTAGCAAAGTTGACTGGACTTAAACACTTAACATCATTTTAGGTTTTTCCTTCGCCTCCAGTGCAGCAGCTAAACCTACTGAGAGTTCGTTCAGTTGGCTCAAACCTGCCGCCACGACAGATTCATCTGCCAACAAACCGTCCTTTGGCAGCTTTGTTTTTGGTAGCACTGTCAAACCCGCCGAAGAGTTGGCGGCAAAACCGTTTGGCGGTTTTGTTTTCGGTAAACCTAAGCCTGATGAATCCAGTGAAAAGAAAGATGAAGAAGTAAAGAAAGTAAATGGAAGCGCTGACGATAAGAAGAATGGCGAAGAAAAGATAGATTCCTCAAAATCAGCTGATTCCGCGCCAAAAGCAAATGGCGGGGGATTTAATTTTGCTGGAACAGCTCTTGAGAATAAGACCAGTGAAGCTAAATGGTCCTGTGATGTTTGTATGATTAGTAACAATGCTGATAAGACAAAGTGTGCTGCTTGTGAGACCCCAAAACCTGCACAAAAATCTAAGGTAACAATATTTATGTTAAATATATGATTTTATGTATTTTTCTGTTTGTATCTGAAGATTTTTCAATCCGTATAGTATGATTGGTTTATTTTAGGGAAGCTTAGTAACCATATAATTTCTGATGGTAGATAAAATCGTAAAAAATAATTCATCAATTCTAATATTGAATGAACATCTTATCTACATCTCATGATGTTTGCATGTCGTACTCTAATTTTTCCATGAATCTGCTTGCCTATTCATACTTTTACATTTATGAGTTCTACTAATTATAGCTGTTTTCATCCTTATTTTTGACCCAGGAGGAGCCTAAAGCAAATGGCGGTGGCTTCAACTTTGCTGGAACAGCTCTTGAGAATAAGACCAGTGCAGCTAAATGGTCCTGTGATGTTTGTATGATTAGTAACAATGCTGATAAGACAAAGTGTGCTGCTTGTGAGACCCCCAAACCTGTACAAAAATCTAAGGTAAGGTATTCAACATGATAATGATATGAATTTTGATTGTCAATGAATATTTTGAAATCTTTATGGAGTAGACAATGGCCGAAAAATTTATGTACATCCTCAATGATGATACATTCAATGAACCCTTCTGTAGATTACAATTTGATGTACAATTTACAATTTTTTTACAATTACAATTACATTTTTCATGCCACATTTTAATTAGGAAGAGCCAAAAGCAAATGGCGGTGGATTTAACTTTGCTGGAACAGCTCTTGAGAATAAATCAACCGAAGCTAAGTGGTCATGTGACGTTTGTATGATCAAGAATGGTTCAGATGTTACTAAATGTGTGGCCTGTGAGACTCCTAAACCTGGTGCAGCTGTTAGCTCTGAGAAGGAAAAACCAAAGGTGATGTCATTCATTACAGTGACTATTAGACTATCTATGGGTGTTATCTCTTAAATATTGACAAAGGCCCTAATGACTAGGTACGTGAGTCAGGTCTTAATTCACAAGAACCAAAAAAAAATCTGTAATTTTTTAAAAATTTTAAAATTGCCTCCAACTATTTCGTCAGTCAATAATAGCAGTTCTATTAGAAAACTTTATTATATGATAAAATTTGGATTAGCCTGGAATGCAGCGGATAAACAAAAATGATATTTTGACTGTCAGAAAAGTTGTAAGCAAAATAGTTATTCCCTTTAAACATATAAATTATGTATGATAATTTCAGGTTGAAATGGCTTTCGGTGCCAACGGTGGATTTAACTTTTCTGGGACAAATCTTGACAAGTCAGCAGCAGGAGCTGGAGCAGCTACTAAGTGGACATGTGATGTTTGTATGATTAAGAATTCAGAAGATGTTAACAAGTGTGCAGCCTGTGAAACTCCTAAGCCTGGCGCTGCTCTTCCAGCAAAGGTAGAACTATAACAGCCTTTTCTATAAGTAATTAGCAACAAAAGCTAGGGTTATTATAAACTACTTGTGGGTTTAGATGCCTTCATGAACATTTTAAAAAGGGGGTAGGATTTTTTTACCTAACCTATAAACAGAAAAAGGGAAAATATTTTTAGGAGGTTTCTTATCTTGAAGTTGTATGGGTTCACTCCTACCTATATTAATCAAAACCTTTTTGGGATTTTTGTAAAGAACTTTTATATAATATAATAAAGAGGAGAGCCATATCACTCCAGCGGTTCACTAGACCTCTTTGTACAGACAGACAATAGATTCATATTGTTTTAACTGCAAACTTTTACACAGTAAGATCTTGTGACATGTTTAGTAAATATAATATTAAATAACAAATTTGGTCAAATATTTGTTTTGTTTATTATTAACCCTGATTCTCTGTAGTCAGGATTCAATGGACAATATTAGATTAACATATCACCCCATTGATAATTGAGACAACGAATGAGATAACGCGGTCATAAACATTTGGGTACCTACCATTTTAATTTACAGTCCAATGACCCTGCCTCCAGGGAATTCAGTTGAACATGGAAAATGAAAGTAGAAATTGATTAAGGATTAATAAGCTTTTTGGCTTTGTACAGCTAAATGGATTCAATGTTTCATTACAAGCTGATCCTCAAATCCCTTTTATTACCTAAATAGGAGAACAATAATAGTTATTTCTCGCATCGTATTATAAACAGCTTTCCGCGGATATATAATGTACAATTATAAGATTAAAACCAGT
>LS043858.1:0-17229 GCA_900241095.1 Acartia tonsa | reverse complement strand
AGACAAGTATACAGAAGTACACTGAAGTTCCACACTTATATGTAAAAGAAATGTTAATTACAAGAGTACAACTCAAGTGCACAGTAATCAACTTAAATACCTCACTTTTATTGCATTAATGAATAATGATACTGAGCTAGACAAGTATACAGAAGTACACTGAAGTTCCACACTTATATGTAAAAGAAATGTTAATTACAAGAGTACAACTCAAGAGCACAGTAATCAACTTAAATACCTCACTTTTATTGCATTAATGAATAAGGATACTGAGCTAGACAAGTATACAGAAGTCCACTGAAGTTCCACACTTATATGTTATATGTATAAGAAATGTTAATTACAAGAGCACAACTCAAGAGCACAGCAATCAACTTAAATAGCTCACTTTATTGCATTAAAGAATAAGGATACTGAGCTAGACAAGTATACAGAAGCCCACTGAAATTCCACATTTTATAAGAAATGTTAATTACAACTGCACAACTCAAGTGCTCTAATTATGGAGTATTTATACAAACCATATATATAGATAATTCTATTATATAAAGTAGTAAGATTTTTTGTTTGAACGTTAAGATCTTGCTATCCACTGATTTAACAACTTTAGGAAAACTTCACAATAATGTCAGGATGGTTTCAAGCCACTTTTAATTTAAGTCTTGGGTTGGTTTTAGGATATTTTTCTGACCACTCACTCTTCCTTTGAAATGAGTTATTTGGTAGATTAGGCTGCTTTAAAGACAAAGCCCAAAGTGACTTAAACATCAGCCATATGACGTCATAAAAATGGGGCGATGAAAGGAGAAGTGGGAAAGAAAACCGCTAAAAAAGAAATGGATAACCCTCATTTTTATGACATCATATGGCTGATTTTTTAGTCACTTTGGGCTTTGTTGCTTTAAAGGTTCGATTAAAAAACAACATATGATTCATTTGCTTTGCTATGCAATTCTTAACTTTATTATGTTTTGCTAATGCAAAATTTTGTCTAGATTAAACGAACACTTTTTAGTTATTATCCTTGAGAGTTTCCCCATCTGATATCATCATAAATAAAATATATAGAAAGGGGCGGAGCTAAATCACATTGAAGATAGGTATACATATTTATTGAGACAATATTTTGTAGATAGCTACTCAGCAAAACTTTGTACATTTAGGCTCCATTCTAAACGAAAGTCCGACAAAACAAAACAAACCTCATATAAAAAAAATACGATATCGGTTTGTGTGTCTGTGTGTAGCTAAAATCTTGCTAACCAGTTGACCAACATGGCACTCTTTTACAGTGAGGCTTCTTATAGGTCATGGTAAGGTTTTTAACTATTTTAGGGGAAGAGAATCTCCACCCTCCTAAGAGAAAAGGCCCATAAAAAATTAGCCCCTGCAAAAAATTTAAGTCGATTGTCGAATTACCCTACCCACCTTTCATCAAGTGCCCTTAAAGGCCTTATACAGAAACAAACTGACGCACAAAAGAAATAAGAAAATACTAATGCTTTATTCCTTTAGTTTTGAGATCATGCAGGACATTTACTAATAAAAATTATAAAGCTATAGAGTAACTACACTGATTGTCTTTTTTTTCTCGCAATAAAAGACTTTGTTCCTTGGACCTTTGGTTTAAAATCTTCCTGGGCACGTACTTATCTAATTATCTATAATACAAAGTAGCTTGATGTTTGTCCGTTCGTCCGTTCGTCCGTCTGTCTGTCTGTCCGTCTGTCCCTTAAGATCTCGGTAACCACTGAACCGATCGGACTCTACTCATCAGGGAATATACCTACTGGTCCTGTGGTGGTTTTAGGCTATTCTCTTGGGGCGTGGGACACCTCCAACCCTCCCAAAAATATAAAAAAAATTAAAAAAAATTATTTAAAATAGTGGTGGATTGGGGGATCTACACGTAATAAAAGATGTAATTATACCTCTTTGGGCAAAGCCCCTATAGGTCTTGGGCAGAAGCCGCTAGTGTAGTTATATAGGAGCTCAACTCCGCTTTTTGTTGCCCCTATAAAATGTTGTGTCTTAAGGCTCCTAGTTTACCTTCAAACACTTTTTACCAACAAAAATGCCTTTTATTAATTTATTACAAGTTCGGAAAATGTAGCAAAAAAATTTAAACTTGAAATAGATGTTTATCGCATAGTATAATAGACAGCTTTCCACGGATTTTAAAATGAAAAAATATTAAATCCAGTTTTGTTAGACCTGAGGAGCCGAAGTGCAGGTCTAACACAACTGGTATTAATTTTATAGTTTTTATTGTAATATCCGCTGAAAGCAGTCTATGTTACGATCCTATACATAATTTTTCCGTATGGCGGAGAACCGGTTCTAATCCAGCGGATATTTATCGATTTCGAAGCCATAATGGAAAACTTTTTAAACTTAAAAAAATGAAGTAGTATTCTATTTTAATTCACTTACGCTCTACAAAAATAAATCTAAAGTATGAATTAAAAAATTAACATGGGAGATATAATTTTATAGTAAATGAATGAAAAATATATTTTTAATACCAAAAAAAAAATTAGTTGAATATTTTTTACATTATGCTCTTTTTAAAAAATCGTATTATCCCAATGAATACTTTTTATTGTTAAAGGAAAATTCAAGTTTAAAGTCTTTTCATAAAACAATTAACAATGATACCGAAATAAATAAAATTCTGCCCAAATTTCTTGACCAGTGGATTTAGAATTTTAGGAAGTGATGCCTAAAAATACCAAGAATTATAAAATTTTCATTACAAATCGAAGCATACTGGTCTCTTAGTCTTTTTCATTTAGCAAGATATAGGCTATTTTTAACCAAATGCTGTAGTTTATGAATTAAACATCTATGAATAAATTATAACGGTACGAAGATGATTTAAGTCTCTCCACAGATTATGACGTCATACGATAAAATAACCAATGAGAGGCCAGCATAAATTTTACCATTGGTTAATTACAGTGTATACTAGCCTCTCATTGGCAATTCTATCGTATGACGTCATAATCTGATAATCTATTGAGGAACTTTAACTATTAATCTAAGTATCTAAAAAAATCAGCATGTGACGTCATAAAAATGAGGGATTGATTATCCATCTTTTTTAAGGGTTTTCTTTCCCACTCCTCCTCTTCTAATCCCTCATTTTATGACGTCAGATTTTTTCAGATTTTTTCTTCTTTCCTAATTCTCCTGGACTGACAGATAGGTGGACATGGGGAAAATGAGTTGTAGAGTAGCGACCCTATTAAAAAGCTTTTATCCATTATAAAACTATTGACTACGTAATATAATAAAAGGATTTGCTGACCTATTATACAATCAAAAGTTGTATAACATTTATCTTTCATCTTTGTATAATCCTTTTATGTTAAAACTAGTGGCGTGCTTTTTTTGTAAGTGACGTGTTAACTCTGAGAGTCAAGTCGCTACAGAAGAGCAGAAAGATAAAAAGTTGCAAACACTAGAACTAGGTAGTTGTCTATACTTATACATTTATTATTTAGATGGGCCAAAGATCCAGCTAGCTGACAACATGTTCTTAATGAAGGAAGGGGAACTAGTTAAAACAGGTAAGACATATATTTAGATATATTTGTGCATAGATTGACGGACGGACGGACTTTAAGAGTTGTAGTGAAGCTTCACTTTTAAAATAGACGATAAAGTAACAAAATTAAAACATCATGTGCTTTCCCCCAAAGTGCCTTGTCAGCTTTGTAACCCGCTACTTTTCCCCCCTATGCCCAATAGGCCCAAACTCTGCGGGGCTACCCAGTACCCGATATAACCTACATTTTACATTGTACAGACACAAGTTTTTGGTAACTATAGAATAGTGGTGCTGATTAAGAATGTCAAAATAGAGTGTCTAATGTAGATATCTGTAAAGAAACGTAATTGTATTAAAACGCAGTTGATATATCTAAATAGATTAATTTCCAAAGAATAACAAAAATAAGTCCAACCTCCATGATATAGGTATAGGAGGTATTAGTGTTCTGTTGATTCCCAGGGCGATTAGGTAATAAGTGAATCATCTCAGTATTTAAGTCTATAAACGTAGGTACGTCTATTACAAAATGTTTGATAGGATTAAAAAATAATTTTCTATTTATTACATATTCAAATTGCAGCTAATCTTTCTTTTCTATACTTACTTTTCAATGAAAGCTCGTTGAGCTTAGTTTTTAAAGATGTTGTTATACTTGTCTATTTATATTTCATATCCAGTCTCCTTTGGTTAAAAATTTTCCAGTTTTTTCTGTAGGCACAAAATTAAAGTTTAATAGAAATAGTTGGAGAATCAATTTAAGTTGATATATGTTTTCAGAATTAGGAAAGAGGTAATTTTTCTTAAAAACAATAGATTTTGTAGATCTAGATACCTCATCAGTAACTTGAACCAATAAGAACACAGTGTAGGGACAGTCCGGCCATGTTATTGGTTATTTTTATCATTTATCTAATTAATTTTACTTAGTCAGCTATAAATAGTTGAATTTCTTATGATAAGGCTGGTATTAGTCAAAATATAAACAAGTATATTTGTCTGCTAAATATTCCTTTTTAAGTTGGACGGATTTTTGTGGCTGATGAACAATCTAGTGTATTACATCTATTAGGAAATATCTAGTAGTTAGACATAGACATAGTCAAGGATGACAAAATCAATTCTAAGCAAAGCTCATGAATATTATGAAATACACCACACAAATAACATCCCATTATTATTCGTTCATTTGCCAGATTTTTTTTCAGCAGCCAAAATTCATCTATCTACCCATTACCGTAGATTTAAAATAAGCCAATGTACTGACGGATTGACATTTGCAAAATTTTGAAGTAGTGCAACAATAGATTTTGATTTAAAAAAACAAAGACAATAGAGGCACTTAATAAAAGGTGGGGTAAATCAAACATCCACTTAAAATTTCCCTCATAGAGATTTGTCTTGGGAGGGATCATTTCCTAAAATACAGGGTGTCCGTCGCAAACTGTTTTTTAAACACTTATGACTCCCTTAATATTTGGGCTATAAATATTTTCTTGTGGAATAGTCAAAATTCAATAAAATTAAACTCTTATGTATTCATCATCATCGCCATTTATCTCTTCTTTCCAGAGCATAGGCCACGCACAATGGTTCTCCATTTATCTTTGAATTGGGCCTCAGACTCTTATGTATTGCCTCGTAGATTTTTTCCTGTTTATTTTGTGAATTTTCTATCATTATCCCATAAAACGGTCAGTAGTGGGCTGCCAAATTCTTTTTATTTTGTTAAGATAGCTTAAATATTAAGGGAGTAAAAAGGATCCTAAAAAACACTTTGCGACGGACACCCTGTAGTTAAAAATACGCAGACGGACAGACAGCTAAACATTATGTTACAGAACGATTTTGCCTTTTTTCTTTAGATGATCTTTCCTTGTCCTTAATATATATTCTCAGAACCAAGTGACATTTCTTCAAATGTTAGTCCAAAGAATCCAAAAATTTTCAAGACTTTTTTCATGCGAAAAAGTTTTCTTAAATTTTTGCATTACATTTAACATTTGAATATTTCTAGGAATGAGAAAGATATACTGATGTGGTAGATTCTATCTTAGAAGAATTTATAGATCAAAAGTTCATAAAATCCTATTATCAAAATGTTCTTTATACATATTATGCATGTTTTTAATTAATTAATTTGTAGCTGACTTTATAGGGAGAATTTGGAAAAAAATTATTAATCGATTTTTAGTTGGCGATTCTCTGTTTTGTTTTTTATTCTAATGTTATCAGGAATATAAAGGGATGAGACAATGGCCGATAGATTGATTAACATTCCCAATTAATAAAATTACAACTTTTATAAATAGATTATCATTATTTGTTGAAACCTTTTGACGCTAAACATAATGAACCAACCAATTAAAATTAAGTAAAAGTCCCCAAAGTTGTTGAGCCAACAATTATGAATTTGTTATAATAAAACTTTGGGATTAGCTAGTGTAATAAACAACAACATTTCCCCTCCTCCCTGAATATTTTCTTTTTAGGTTGCACGGTTGACAGCAATCCTCCGGCAAAAGTAACTTGGTACAAAGCTCCTAAAAAGGTAAATATAGATAGATAGTTATATTAGTATTTATATATATATATATATATATATATATATATAGATAGATATTTCATAGTAATCTACCATTAATAGGACAATTTTATTTATAAAAGCTTTAATTTGAAAAATAATTTAAAGTAAAGGTTGGTTTTTTTTTTGAAACAACCAAAAGACAATGTAATAATTATACTAATGAAAATTAATTATGCAATACAACCTTATGTCTTCATTAATTACATGGCGTAAAAACTAGTGTAATAAATAACAAGGGTGATTATACAGGAAAGAAGGGGGAAATGGGCTATCTATTACACTAATCCTTAAAGTTTTTAATAACGTTTTCTAATTTATTGGACTAATAATTTTGGGACTTTTTGTGAATTTAAAGAAAGGAAAGTCAACCCCTACACAAAAGAAAATGATATTTTTCTTTTTTTGGAGGGGGGAGGGGGTTATTTTTTCGATGGGCAGTTTTTCTTTAGAGGGTGATAGTACTCTCTCGCAAAATAAATGTAAACTTTCCCAGGACATATGAGAAGCTACCCTGTAAAGAAGAACCATAACAGATTAGTGGTTAGCGAAATGGATATATTTTAACAAACTTTAAAATGTATAATTCAGTAGTATTTGACCTTTCTAACATTTATAAGCAAAAATGCAAGACAAACGAACAAATTAAAAGTTGACTAGCTTCGCAAAATAAAACCATATCACTAATACAACCTGACAAGCATAATTTACTTATAAGGAAATACATCAGGGATAGAGAGATAGGTCAATGGTAAACCCGCGCTGAACACGTACCACATCCGCTAGTCGCCAAGGAGGTGATAGGTTCTAATCTAGGGCCGACACCGCATTATAACTAAAGACGTCAAAAATGGTTCCTACTGCTGCTATGTCAGGTGCGCGACATAAATAGTAAGAGTAGGGAGAGTGCCTTGGACCAGGTAGTTGTCTGGGTTTTACATCTATACTTATAGATTCATTGTTTATTATTCCGGATAAATATCAATAATTACTGGGAAAAATTCTATAATATTTCTTAGCTTAGCCCTGGGTCTCCATGGTCTTTTATGGTGAAGAAAGGGTAGAAGATCATTTTTCACTACGTCCCTGAAAGGATATAGACATTGCTTTATGTGTTTCTGTCAGCGTGTCGACTCATTTATTTTACTTTTATTAACATTAAATATGCATTACATAATTATAATCAAGGAATAAGACAATGGCCGTTAAATTAATGTATATCTCTATTGATTAAACACAATTACCCCTTCTGTAGATTACTATTATTGGTTGACACGTTTGGACACTCAACATAATTAAATAACCAATTAAAGTTAATTAAAAGTACCAAAAAGTTTTGAGACGACGAATAAGAAATTGCTATTATAAAACTTTAAGAAGGTGAAATAAACAACCCAATGTCCCCTCCCTCTCTTTGTTTTTATTAGTCACGCAGCTACTCTATAGGACTGGAAAGTACGATAACCTTCGATAGTAGCAAAGCTCTTTTAAATTATTATCACCTTATATGGAAAATAAAAGTTAAAAAAAATAGAAATAAACCAGGATGACAACATCCATAAGTAGCGGAGCAAAAATTTGTGACATAGACAAACGGATAAAGTGAGTCATAGAGTAGATTATCTGTCATTATAGCAAAAGAAAGAAAGAGAGAAAATGTGCAAAAACTTATGAAAGGTTATTTATTTGAAAGTTGTAAAAAAGAAGAGCTGCTTAAAAGCAGTCTAACTATCATAGATTTTTTATACCTAATTATGGTGAATGATGAAGGGGGAATGTTGGCAAGAAGTTTCAGCCGTGTGTCTTTTGTTGGAGCCAAGAAAATCAGTTGTGAAAAATAAAAGCAGCTAAAAAGTGCTTATAAGCAGTCTGATTGCTACGTATGTTCAATACTTAATTATGCTCCATTTTGATGGGAATGTTGTCAAAAAGTTTCAGCCTTCTATCTTTTGTAGGAGCTGAGAAAATCACGCTTCCCTCAAAACGTTTCAGACATACATACGGACATTTCAAATTATAGAGTAGCTTCGCTAAAAAATAGGAAAAGGCAGGAAATATTACTGTCAAAGCTCTAGAACTTAAATATTCATTTGTACTGACAGGCTTGTTTTATTGGTAGCTTCACTGCTAAAACTTAGGATTAGTGCTTACTTGTCAAGAAGAATTAGGTTTAAAACGTAAAGATTTTATTAAGTCTTGTAGCAAAGGTTAGTAGAGTAAAGTATCTTATTTTGAAAAGCAAGTCACGATAACAGTTACTTTTTGTAGTTAGTATTGTTAGTTATATTTACTTAAAACTATATCTTTAAATATATTTCATTTCTTTTTTTAATCATAAAAAGCATAAAACATGTTAAGCAGATCTTACGATCTAAAAACTTAGATTCAACCTAGCAATTTATATTGTAAAAAAACTAATACTTAAAGTAAAAAAATACATAGCTCTGTTTATAAAATGATTTCATAAAAATCCAATTTCATAATTATAAATAGAGATGAAGAGAAACTTGAAGAAGGAAAGTTAAACAGCAACCATAGTTGAAATAAATAAATCACGTTAACTCTCTAGCGGAACTGCTATATCAATTTTTGTTACCCAATAAAAAACTTTTTTATGAATTAAATCATTTTCTACAAGCCCTTCTTAAAAAAAGCCTGTAAGAAATACAGTGCTCTAACTGCTTAATGACTACCACAAGTAAACCCAATACCCGGTGTAAGAAAGCAGTGTATTTTTGCAGGCTTCCTTTAACCTAAACTAAATATATGTGATCCAAGTAATGGTGGTTACTATTTCCCTATAGTCCGCAATAACAGATTTTGCCATTTAAATAGTTTTAATCAGATTAAAGTTTATCAGGCGGTGGAAGATATCCAGATGTCTGGAAATCAAATCAAATTATTTCAATCAAAACTTTCCACTCAGAAATGTTTATCAGAGATAATGTATTTTTAATAAAGGGAAGATTTATAAGTTTCTAATCAATGACTTTGAAAATATTTTTGATTTTAAAAACTAAAAACATATTTCAGTTCAATTTTATAATCCTCAATATTAGTTGCACAATAGTTTGTATATGCTGTAGAATTTTAATTTTCCTCAGTTAACATTTAATTATCCCCAAAATTTTTATTTGTGAAATGTCTTCTTTTGGTCTTTTATATCACATAAAACATTTTATTGCTATCATAAGACAAATTTAATTTAGTTTAGAACTTACACTAAACTCAAACGTTATCTTATTGACTTACAGTAGACAGTTCTTACTTAAACTCATTAAAAAAAAAATTTCAAATATTCTAACTAATCAGAAAGGTATTCTGTTAATAGTAAAGAAATAAATTTACTTTAAAGATATCGTCAGTAAAGCATGACATTTAGAAGAAATAAATGTGTAAACTTAGTCTAAAAAGATGTTATTTGATTATTCTAAGGTTAAGTCAATTATTTGATATGTAAAATGTTCCCCTGCAGTGCTGATCTATTCAATATTTACTGCTGTGTGTAATGTGCTTTAAATATTGGCTTAACTGGTGGAATCCATAATTTTGGAAGTCAAACATGTATATCCCATCATTTTTATAGTCTAAACTTGTAGGTTCTAAAAGGTGATAGACTTTTATGAGCCTTACCTTTTTACTACTTGCATCTGTGTCCTCTGTATTGTATTGAAAAATAACAAAAAAACATCCTATATTTATATCTAGAAATAAGATAACTCAAAACCACCCCAATAACTGTGGGAAGCTTCCCTAAACTGCAGAACTCAATTAGTTCAGTGGTTATTGAAATCTTAAGCTATAGACAAAAAAACTCCACTACTTTATATAATAAGATATTGTGTATTTAATCTTATGATTTATAAAGAATTTTTAAGAATTTGTATATGTTTAAGAGTCATGGATAAAAATAAGCAATCAAATCTTTAACTGTATTTAAAATTTTATTTTACTGTGATATGTGATATTGGGCATAAAAATAATGTGAGGGGCTATAATTGTTCAACTTGCATTTAAAAGATAGTACAACTTTTACTTTTTCCAGGCAATACTTAATATGAGCCTACAACATAGTATACACCCACAAACATTAACTATAGAACACTACAGAATTAAAAGCTAAAATCTAAATTTCACTAGAATATAGAAGGCACATATATATTAATTTCAATTAAGTAAATTAAAACAATCCATATTTTGATTGTATATCATAACTTTGTACATGTATGTTATTCACTAGGTACTAGCACTTATAGCACTAAGATTAAAATGAACTTCTTATCAAGTCAGCTAGCAGAAAAGTTGGAGCTTAAGGCAATTCATCAACAGTGATTAACTTACTCTATTATTACATTTCTTTATCATCAATATGAAAATAGTGATTTTATTGCATGTTAAACATTTTCTGTTCTGTAATATCTTTGACATGTTGAAGTATATTTATATAAGTTCCAGAAATTTACAGTGTTGGTTCTGACAATTCACTCTACAAGTTTACAAGAAATTAATCTCATTATCTGTTAAAATTGAATTCTTAATACACAAAAAACATAGAATGTAAAGTAAACTTTTTTTTTGAAAATTATATAAAACTTCTTAAAAAATAATATGTTTTTTATTGGGTTGTACTAAATAAATAAGTAAATATTAAAATACATTTTCTCTTGTTTCCATATTTATTGTTAATGAAAATTTTATTTTATGTTAAATATATTAAAAAGTTTATATGTATATTTTGCAAGAAATAGTTGTATAATTGACAATTTTGGATGTTTAAATGCCAGTGTAAGATGTATTTTTGTCAGCATACCCACATTATTTAGCAAATTATTGTTGAATTTACATCCATACAAACAATTTTGACAAAATTACATCCACTGTATTTCTGCGAGTTGTAGAATCGGCAACATCCCAAATTAATATGTATTGAATATTGTTCTGTACTAAATAAAAAAGTACATATTCAAATATTATTCTGTAATAAATACCCAAGTGTATAAACATATAATTGGAAAAAAAGATTTGATAATAATATGATATGATGTAAAAAGTATTTATGGCTCTGGGAATTGGTTTGGTCAAGTTTTGTAAACTATGGAAAACATTAAATAAGTTTTTAATATCCTTCATTCATCAGAGCAAAATGTACAGCCTCAGTTATGAAGAATTTTAGAATGATACTTTAGGTTCACTTTGTTGGTGTTTCAAAATTATTTTTTGTTAAATTATCTCTGAAAATTAAAGAAACAGTTTTAAGAAAGTAATCTTATTGTCCATTAGATGTAAAATTAATGTAAAATTTACAATGATTTAAAAATTGAAATAATAATTAAACTTTGATTTTATTTACATATTTAAAGAAAAAGTATCATATTTCAATATTGGAGGAGAATATTTGCCACATATGTAAGTGTCTTTATCTACATGATGAAAAAAATTGCAATTTATTGAATAAATAGACAATATACTTCAATGTGAAAGTTAAATTGCACGGCGTGTATCAAAGTACATTATATAAACACAATTTGCAAACCTAATCATCTTTATTTTTTATATCAATATATACAATAAATAGTTAGATACTAAAATGGATTGATATTTGTAAATTGCAAATAAAAAAACATATTTTTAAAAAATATGATTCTTTAATCTGACTGGAGATCAAAAACTGTAAGGCCCAAACCTACTATATTACTATTTCACCTAATTAATCCTAAAATAATACCAGTTTTGTTAGCTGGGCCTTCAACCCATTTATTTTTGTTTGTTTTAATATCTGTGGAAAACTGACTACACTACAATGAGATAAATAACTTTTACCATTAACATATACCAGATACTGATGTGTACACATTACACTATGCCAATTCATAAATATTCATTTGCATGTATACCTGATAAAAAAGAAATAAAAAAGGGGGAAATATGTACAC
Organism: Acartia tonsa; assembly: GCA_900241095.1. Classification (NCBI taxonomy): domain Eukaryota; kingdom Metazoa; phylum Arthropoda; class Copepoda; order Calanoida; family Acartiidae; genus Acartia; species Acartia tonsa. The sequence goes on along the minus strand of LS043858.1, from coordinate 5,159 downwards.
AAGGGTTCCATCTATACACCAATATGCCAGCCAATAAATGTTTGATCCTTTTCTTTTGAAGAAGAGATAGAGTTTATTTAGTTTGTGTGCCCGGGGCTAAACTATTTCTCTCTTCTCAGCCCTTACCAGACTCAAATTATTTAAGTTTAGAGTATAAATTATAATATTTTTAAAACAATTTTAATGCAATAAACTACTTTCCAAAAATTTTACTTGAAACTAATAAATGCATTATTTTTTATTTTATTTTTTTTTGGGTGGGGGGAACCTCTTTTTTTCAGTTTTCTATACCTTAGGAGATTATAACCTAATAAAAGAATTAAAATGCAGGGATGGAGGGGAGATTGGGCTGTATAATACACTAGTCCCAAAGTTTTATAATAACGTTTTCTTATTTTTTAGCTTAACAACTCTAGGTTTTTTATTGATTTTTAATTAGTCGGTTTATTCAGTTTTGTGTCCAAACAATTTAACCACTAATTGTAATCTATAAATGCGGTCATTTTGTGTATCATCATTGGGGATGTATATCAAATTATCAGCCTTTGTCTTATTCCTTTAGATTCCTAATTGCAATAAGCCTTAAAGTTTGTCTTAATCCAACACCATTTATAGGATAGATATCTAAATAATGTAGAAAGACAACAATTTTCTCAATTTGCGTTTAGAAATTTTACTACTTGATATAAGATAACAGTGAAAAGGTACGTTATTTCTTTCCCTCCTATATGTAGAGTTCGAGCCTCATTTTTTACAAAGTCAAATAGATCTATCTTACACTTCTTTAGAATTATTTTGTGTTTTTTTTTTTAAAATTTTAGAAAACAACAAATAAAACATCCATCTAAGCAAAGATCATAAATTAATAGATCAATAATGATCGTTTTATTTTTGCATACATTCAACGAAAATATTTTAAGATGATCAAGTAAAGTTATTCTTATGTTACCATAATTTTGTTTAGTAAAATTTTCATTAAGAATGAAGCCATAATTTTAAATTTATAGTTTGTCTCTTAATATACATTCATATGCAATTTTATAAAAACAAGTAAAACTCGATGGAGAAAGATTTAAGTAAAAGTAGCTCAAATCGTATCGCAAGTTCGCAACCACTCGTCGTCCGGGAGGTGACATGTTCGAATCCCCGCCCTAAACCGCGTTAAAACTAAAGACGTTAAAATGGGTCCTATTGCTGTTAAAAACAGGTGCAACTCATTACCATGAAGAGTTAGGACTCAAACAAAGGTCGAGGAATTAAAGGGTTGGTTGTCTGTTGGATGTTACTTAACCTTATATCCTTGTATGTTAGAGTATCGCAACCTTCGACTTAGCGGATAATGCTCTACAATATCACTTAGAAATCAAGGAGAATCCCGCTCTTGCGAGGCAAGCTATCTATAAAATTTACGAAGTAGTATGCTAAATATTGCCTAGTCTTGAAAGTGAAGTCTTCATTTGCAAATTTTATTTGATTTCTGCTCGGTTCTAAGGTCATGCTAATATTATAAAATATTGAAACAGAGTAGATAATATTGTTATTCTACTGTGACACCATGGTTTTGGAGATTTTTTTTTGTTGAAAAAGTCTTGAGATAGACTTCTGATATTCTTGTCAGTTTTCCTGTCTGCTCTTTGCACATTTTAGATTGAGGTTTTCACTCACATTATAAAGGGAATAAGTTTTGCCTTAAATCCATAAGATCGTCTACGTGAAAACCTGTTGTTATATAAGAGTACAAGGATAGTTTTCAAACTTGAAAATGATTCCTGTAACAATTAGGTTCAATTTAAAAAGCATAGCAACTCTATAATCAATACCTAAAAGTCTCTTTTGAACATTTTAAGCTTTTTTTGAAAGCAATATTTTGTATGATACAATGTTCCAATATACCTGCTCTTTTAGAATATGGATTCCTATATCCATAAGGTAAATTGTTATAAGCAAAGCATCTATATAAAAAAGTCTTAAAATGTATGTTTTCCATGTTAAGTCATTTTATTTAATCAATTTTTTGCATAGTTTTTTACAGAAATATTTTTAAATGCTTTGTTGCTTTACATTTGTGAAAGTTCGTTTGTCCGACTTATTGAAGCTTTGCTTGTATGTATGCTGCCATCCTTGTTTACGTGATAAAAATAATGTTTTGGCAAGATTGTGTGTGGGGGTAAATTGCTTCCTTATCTTACACTACTCTCATTATTTGTATAAATGGACCATCAAACTTCAATTATTTGGCTTTCCTCACAATTTACTGTCCTATCTCTCTATCTATATATCTATCAATTTTTCAACTATCTGTCTATCTTTAAAGGAACCATCAAACTTCAATTATTTGGCTTTCCTCACAATTTACTTTAATGTTTATGTATGTATCTATCTATTATCTATCTTTATATTTATCTATCTACATATCTATCTATCTCTATCCACAGCCACCTATCTATCTAATAGTCCATCTATTTATCTAACAGTCCATCTATTTATCTAACAGTCCATCTATCAATCTACTAGTCCATCTATCTATCTATCTAATATGCCATCTCTTTATCTAATAGTCCATCTATCTATCTAATAGTCAATCTACCTATATAATAGTCCATCTATGTACATATATATCTATCTATTAAAATCAAAATCAAATCAATTAATATATTTATCTATCTAGTCTACCTATCTATCTATTTAAATATCTATCCATCTTTCATATATATGTATAAATCTTTTATCTATCTACCATCTGTAATAGTTACACAATAGAGCAATTATTACCAACTTGTAAAAAGGTTGCAGAATCTTTTTTGCTCAACAACCTTTTAGGTAAATCTTGCTCTTTTTCTGCCTTATGCCTTGGAGAATATGTTTTTATAAAAACTTCAATAACAGTTCATTATACTACTGGAATATACATTTATATTGATGTTATGCTGTATACCTTGAAAACGAAGGAATCAGCATAAGTTTACAAGTTTATGTTAGCAAGGTCAACAACTTTCATAAGTAACCACACAAAAAAGCAAATAATGAACCGATATGGTTCTCTTCTACAGTGAAGCTTATTAGAGGTAAAGAGAAGTTTTATAACTATTTAGGATGATTATATCCTCCTTTTCAATTATAACTCTAGAACTGAATTGCCCCACCCCCCATTCTCTAATGAGAAAAATTGTATTTAATAAATATATTACATATAGGTTTACAATGGAAATATTATTACTTGGATCTTTCACCAGATTTTTATGTTCTATATATAATGTGAAAAACTTAAATAACGACTCCCCCTTCCATCCTCTTTAACCCATCCTCTCCCCTCCTACTAGATCAACTGACCAAAAAAATGTCAGGGTTAATAGCAACCTAAATTGACTGCAATTTTTTCCCCTGTCATAATATCCATGTATATTCTTATTAAATTTGTTTTACCTACTTATCATATAGATCATACATCCATTTTCTGTATTTTATGTATTTTTTTGGCAGTTCTGGATTTGTTGAAAAAAAATGCAGAATTAGCTATCTTATCCAAATAGCAATATTGTATGAGCTTCAATATAAGTTTTCATGTCTAATAACTTTTCTTATATCTAGCTGTTAGCATCTTTATAATTAGATCTACAACACACAGTTGCCAGGGAAGGAGGGGACAATGGTCTGTTTATTACACTAGTCCTTAAAGTTTTTAAAAATGTCTTCTTAATCGTTGGATTAACAACTTTGGGAACTTTTATTGAATTATTATTGGTTGGTTTATTAAGTTGAGTGCCCAAACGTTTCAACCACTCATTGTAATCTATAGAAGAGATTGCAATTTATCTGCCAATGTCTTATCCATTTTGATCCCTGCAGATTTGTTCTTATACAAACCTTTTTATATAAATGTTTTTATAATTTCCAAGATTCTTTTAGTATAGGCTTTAAAAGATAGCATACTTCTAGATAAAATCTTCATAAAATATCAAGTAGTAACTTTTTGTTGTAACTTTTTTTTTACTAATTGGGTTGTCTTCTAGTTTAGGTATAATTCATATGGGTCCTGTAATTGTTTTAGGCTATTTTATTTCAGATATAAGCCTTGGTATGGGTTTAAGCTATGTTCAGCCCCTATCTGTCCTTTTGAATATAGAGCTCCTAGATCATATGGAGTATTCGTTAATATTATAAAAAAAATAGCAAGTTTTTATTTGTTCATTAGGAACTTACTAACTACTAAATACATGAATTTATGACATTTTGTTTAAATTTTAATTTTTTCAGATATAACTTCTCTAGATGCAAATCCGCTAGATACATGTAAAAAGAATGTACAGTTTTCGACCACTGCAGTTTTAATAAAATTATTGTTATTTTTCAGGTTGTTGTATCTGGAACAAATCTAACCTTAACAGTTTCCAGGTAAAGCGTTTTTATTTTTTTTGCATCGTATTATCGTATTGCAGTTAGTAAAATTCCAAGATTTATACATTCATTTCCTTTATTTTATTATTCGCGGAATAAAATTTAGATTTGTTTGTTCCAACCAGAAGTGTCCAAACTTTTCAACCAATAATTTTAATAAACAGCAAGAATGATTTTGTTTACATCAATGAAAGCGTAAAATAATTTATTGTCAATTGTATTATCCCTTAAGATCATTAAATTTGAACAATAAAAAACTTAATGAAAAACCTATATATCTGTTTAGTGAGATTTTTTTAGTTTTAATTTCAATTACACAATATGTTAGAATATCAGGCCAATTATATTTTTACATAATAGTTTTATGCATTTTAGGCAAATGATTTAACTGGATATAGAATACATGGATATTGTGAGAGATTCTCGCATACCCTGATAAAATGTTTCTCCCGGCTGGCTAATATAATGATACCCCCGCCCTTATGACTATGCCCCAATCTCTCCCATGACCATGCAGGAACATATTGAACAATATATGAGGACTATATTAGCAATACCCCGTCCCGTTTTAGAAAATTTTTGTTAACATTTTGGCCCCTAGCCAAAATATGGTTGATTTATGCAAAAAAATGACCCATGCAAAATATTTTTTTCTGTAATGCAAAAATTGCGATGGTACAAGCACTGCAAAGTTTTTAAAATCTGCAAAAAGACCTGTTTTTAAAGCTCTTGTACCATCTCAATTTTAAAGATTTTTACAAAAT
>LS043828.1:0-13423 GCA_900241095.1 Acartia tonsa | reverse complement strand
CCCCCCCCCCCCCCCCCCCCCCCCCCCCCCCCCCCCCCCCCCCCCCCCCCCCCCCCCCCCCCCCCCCGGACAAACCTGTCCCACTTTCAATTTATTTTAAAAATAAAAAGTAGAGAGAAAAAAAATTTTGATGGGTCATTATTTCTAGGGGCAATTGCTTTTGGGAGGTTTGTACCCTTCCAAGATATAGTAAAGGAGACCCATATCCTCCTTTGGTACTACTATCCTTTGCTACAAACAGACAGAAAGACATCCTGATAATTATATAAGGATTATGCATGGAAACCTTTTATCATACTTACTAGTAGTCTACTTTTTTATCTTTAATCTTTTATTTAACCATTTACTTCAGAAATGAATTTACAAACGAGTATGGTGAGTCTTCAAATCACATTTTAAGACAATGTACCTATTCATTCAATGTTGGTATTGGAATGCCTAAAGATTCTCCATATAATGAGAGGTATGTCTATATTATTTTTATATTTTGTTTTTATTCATTTAAATAATTCACCATTTTTAGAATTTCTGCAAAACTGATTCAATTGAAAGAAGGTGGAATAATATCAAAATATATTGATATTGACTTTGCTAAAGCAGGAAAAGAAAAACAAGGTAGATATTAAATATTCTCTTAACTCTTAATTAGAACTAAATATATGAGATTCTATCTTTCAGTTGCTAATAAGAACCATGATTTGGTTAGCTATGAAAGACTGGGATTGTATAATGTTCAGGTATATATTCTTGCATAAAAAAAATAATTAATAAACCTAAAAAAAATCAACTAATTTCCATTCAAAATTTTAGGTTGGCCTAGTACTGTACGGATTTGGGATTGTAGTAGCAACAGTATGTTTCATCTTTGAGAATGCTTTTAAAACAGTGAAGAAACAGCAAAACAATAGAAGGATCAAAATCAATGCTAATCCTCACATATTTAATGTTTACTAACTTGTTGTCTTGATAAATCTCATAACTGTTTCACCATGATAATAAATATTTTGGAAATTATTGAATTTTTCTTTTTATTAGAGTGACATATTAGGTTTGAGTCTTAATATCAGACTGATGTTTCATTAATACCTTAGCCTAAATAACGATTCCAAAATTGAAAAAAATTATATTAGTAATTTTTTTGTACAGAGTAAATTAACAAAGAAGACAATTTGAATGTTATTAATTTATTTAGTTTAAATTTATGTACATACTATATTATTATTTTCATTGATCATATTATAATTCTTACTTTCAAATATTTACACTATTTACAATTTTTCAACAATTTTGCCAAAAATCACAGATTTTTAGAATTAATAGTTTTAAATCTTTTAATGAAATGTATTGATGAAAATTATATGGCAGTATTCTAATTTCTTGCCTTTTTTCCTTTTTCTGGTTGACATTAAATTTTCATAAAATGATTTAAATATTTAGATAAATAACAAAGTAATTCAAAATTTGGAAAATCAGTTCATATCTAGAAATAATCTTAAAAATTCTGATGTAAAGCTTGTTTCTGGAAAATGGCACTACAAAGGACTATATAATTATGCATTTGTAAGTAAAATATATTAATCATAATGATATACAATGCATATAATCATATAAATTTTAAATTAAGTGGATCTCTTTGCTTGGGTAGCTATTCTATAAAGCATTCATGTAAATTAATCTTAATGTATTTTCTCTATTGTGAAAAACTACAAAAAATTTGTCATTATCAATGATATATATAGATTTAGAATCTCACTGTAGGAGATCAAAACAATTTTACCTCTTAGAGGTATTCATTTACGTACATATAATTAGTAAAAAATATTTTTCCAATCTAAAAAATAAAATTAATTTTTTTAAAGTTTTATAAAACCAATTAAATGTTGCTACGTAAAAAGAAATAAATGTACTTATAAAAATTCAATTCTTAACTTGATATTATTTTAATTTAATTTTACATTTACCAACTGATGAAAATCATATCACCAATATGATGTTAGTTTTGTGAAATATTGATCTACAAATAAATAGACTAAGAAGCTCATTACTTTAAATAATTTACAAATTCTAAAAAAGTTTTTGGAAACAGGTTTCTGTGAAACAAAATTTGTTTGTATTTTACCAAAACATTCTTTAATTGATAATTTTTGTTGAAATTTTGAAGATCACAAGACAATATTAAAAGTAGCATCAAAAGTTTGGACAAGCATCTCCTCCTCATGTTCTTCCCACTCCTCCAGGTCCTCAAGAAGAACACCTTCCTCTGTACCCTCACTTGCCAAGTCAGACCAGCCGTCAGGATCTACAAATAGATAACAATGATATATAACATCGTATTTAAGACAGAATTAAAAGATTAAAATCAATTTTTTTAGCACCAAGGGTCTAACAAATTGGTATTAATTTCATGATTTTTATTTTAATATTTGTAGAAAATTTTCTGCAATATAATGATATACATGATTTTTCAATATGGCTGAGAACCGTATATCCATCGGATTCAAAGCCATACTGGAGATATTAATATATTTTTTTGTATTATTACATTTTTAATTTAAAAACTACAAATAAGAAATTTTTCAAACTTTCTTGTAATTTGCAGAAAAACAGTTAAAATAATCTCTAGATCTAGTGCATTTCACGGTAAAATGTTCCTGTTACCGACTATCATCAAAAATTATGATTTTGAAAGGCTGCTAGCTGCCAAACGGCCGAACATACATGTCATGGCCGCAACCCATTTTAGCCAAAATCCAAAGATGCACAGGGAAAGCTTCACTGTAGAAAAAACGCGTAAAATAAGTATTTTTCGCGCATTTATGTGTGCTGCGAGATAAGGGTGCATTATGGAGTACTGACTAATCCAGAATATTTGTAAGCCTTCTTGTGTTGATTAAAATTTTGAACTAGCATAATCTATACGTTTGGCCGTTAGCAGACTTTAATGTTCACATATTTTTCAAGATAATCGTTACTAGGAACATTTTCCTGTTTAATCCTGGAAATGTGTCTGTACCTGTGTGGTGGCCATTCTTGACAGGGACAGAGAGATTGTTCTTGGCTAAAACAAACTTGTCACCTATAATAAAACAAATATAAGTTTTAAAAGTTATATTATATAAGAAATGATACAGTTTAAACATTTGTGATATTCTTTAATATCACTTTAAGACAATGAAAGTCTTTGAATTTTGTGTAATTCAAAGAGATAAAACACAAAAAAAACAATTACTTCATTATTTATCAATTTTTAAATAATTGTTGAGACAAAACAAAAACTTCATAATAATAACAGAACACATAAACACCTTTATTTACCCAGAATACATGATGGGAAGGATGTTATATTACTTAGTCCTAATATTTTTGTTAATGATACTATTACTAATTAAATAATTTCCTAAGAAAAGAATATCAAGCAAAATTTGTATGGTTTCTTGCCCAATAGCTTTTATCTTGCATGCTATCCTTATAATAAAGTAACAGGAAGTTTTGAGGTCTGTCTATTTGTCTGTCTTTCTGTACCACAGGGTCTCGCTAACCGCTGAACCGATATGGCACTCCTATACAGGGTAGCTTTCCAGGAAAGGTTTATAACTATTTTGGGCAAGAGAAATCGCAACTAGAAAAAAATTACCTTCCAAAAACAATTTTTTAAAAATAAAAATCAATTATGGGAGGATAGTCGACCCTACCCCCTCCCCTCACACCCAAAATTTTTTTTTCCTTTTCCTTTTTAAATTCAAAATAAAAATTGGATTATCAAATTATCAAATTATCCCCCCTCCTTAAGAGCCCCTAAAGGCTAGTTGCAGAATAAAGAGTATAAGAAAAAGACATTTGAACAGAAAGGAAGAATATATGTTTACAGACAATTATTTTAAAAAACCCAATTGTTGTTTGGTTCTTTTCATTCTATTAATGATATTCCTAAAAAAAAGGTAATACAGAAAGCACTGTAAAATGTGTCTTTTGTGACATTTTAAATTGTCTTTTTCTACTTTAATTTCATTTAAATGTATTAATGTAAAATAGTTGAAAAAAGGGTGAAATCAAACAAGGAAACAGAAAACACAAAATGGCAGCTACCTTTCTCCGTGTTGTCAATATCTGAGTATGCACTAAAAGAAAAAATCATTAAGTTAAGCTCAAAAATTTGAAAAAGTTTTAAAAATTATTTTTATTTGCATTTATTTCGTATTCAGATTAAAAGTTTCCTATTCAAAATAAGATGTGTTTATACAACTTTTGAGGATAGTAAAATAATGCATAATTCAAAATCTCCACAAATGCATCTAAATTTTCACATTTGACAAATATTTACATTTTTCTTCTTGTATATTTTTCCAGATAAAACAATTTTCAGTGACCACTTCTGTGTGCAACAGATTAAGAAGATAAAGCATATTTTGTATCTTACATGTTGACCCCAGGGAGGGAGGGGACAATAGGCTGTTTATTACGATAGTCCCCAAAGTTTTATTATTCTTTAGCTTAAAAACTTTGGGTTCATTTATTTAATTTTAATTGGTTGGTTCATCAAGTTGGATGTCCGAAAGTTTTCACCACTTATTGTAATCTAAGGGTTAATTTTGTGTATAATCAATGGGGATGTACATCAATTTATCATCTATTGTCTTATCCCTTTAGATCCCTGTGTTAACCCATGTAATTCTAACAAAACATTTGTTTTAAGTGAACTTAATCTTTAAAAAATCGAATTATACTAAATGACTTCAGTTATAAAATTGTATATAAACCTAATATTCACAAAAAGTTAGCCATCTTTATTAAAACAAATAATGGCCTATGTGACCTAAAACCTACATAAAACGTATACAGTAAAACATTTAAACAGTGCTAAATCTGCGTTTGCACGCTTTGCTGGGAAAGTATTGTTTTAGTCAAAGTAAATATTCAAAAGTAATGACTAAATGATATTATTTGAAAAGACATGAAAATCATGTCTTAATTTATAATAAGATGTCTTAAAATCATATTTTATCAAATTTTAATGGAAAAAAAAATATAGATATGAAAAGGCTTATCTAAAAATATAATTCTTAAAATTTTTTTGCAATATACAAGAATTTAGGGGTAAGCATATAAATTTAAAACAACATGAAAAATTTTCAATTAATTTAAGTATGAATCAAGGATTTTTATTAAATATTTGTTGGCAAAACATTTAGAGTAGTTTCCTATCCTTGTATCTTTGCTAAGATATCAGAGTTTTGACGTCACCAGCTCTGTGTAACACAGAATTTTTAGGCAATGAAATTTTGACCTGATGAAAGATTTACAAGGAAATAACAAAATTCCACTCTTTTATTATACTTATATTGACCTTTAAAAGCATGATTTAAAATAATCTATAATACAAAGATCTCAGTAACCACTGAACCGATTGGGCTCTACTCATCAGGGAATATACCTATTGGGTCTGTGATGGTTTTAAGCTATTTTCTTTGGGGGTGGGACACTCAGAAACAAACTTGTTATTCTAATCACTATAACATAAAATGTGAAGAAATTGGTATTTTAGGTCCAGGGGAATAAAGGATGGAGCGAAATATATTTTCATTTATTTTTCTTTTGACCAAATTCTTCGATCTTTCTTATTATTTTAAATGTTTATATTCTCCAATTACATCCTAAATTTTTCTTGCATATAATATCAGTTAAATTGTCTCCAAAAATTCCAAGTAAAGATGTAATCCTTAAGAATAAAATTTACTGATATAGATTTTCCTTTTTTACAAAAAAAATGGAAAACATGTCACTTAGTGTTACATTTATGTCAAGAATAATTGTTTTCCTTAACATGAATATTGCCATAAATATAAAAGTACATCAAGTACTTTTTTGCATCTTTTTTGTATTTTATACAAAACTGGATTAATGGATGGTATTCATACAGGGAGTGAGGGAGGGGATAATGGATCAAATATTCAATTTTTAGAAGTCTTAGACTTTGAGTACTGGCTTAAAGGGAATGTGCAAGAATTTAGCGGGTTCTGACTGAATTTGTACTAGCGCATCAAATGCTCGCTGTGTTAGTTTTGAAGATTGCAGATGGTTATATTTGTTATGTGATGGCTGGTTTCATCATTTCATACATGAAAACTTTATTTTGATATATGTATAATTAACAATCTAAGAACCCCTAAATTTATAGTGGCATTTCAACTTTAGGAATTTGGGTTGAACGAGTTCCAGAGAGATTTTTCTAATAACTAATTACAGAATAGTCATGTCAGTCTGGTGTACAATTAATCTAATTTTCAAATGAATGCTTTTTTTCTTGGAACTTTTTCCTTTTTTATAGTTTTCTAAATTTATTAACACACCCTTTACAATTTGCTTAAAATTTTCATGATAAATCTGGATTTCATGGCTTTCAACGAAAACTCTTAAATTGTGAAATATGTGAAATAATGTTTTCATTGCAGGAAATAAAGGGACAATTTTGACCCTAGTCCCTGATGTTTTTAATAATGTTTCCTTATTCGTTGGCTTAACAACTTTGAGGACTTTTAATGATTTTTTATTTGTTGATTAATTAAGTTGAGTGTGCAAACATTTTAACCAAAAATTGTAATCTTCAGAAGAGAGAATTTTGTATATAATCATTGGGGATTGAATTGTTATAAGAATTACTGGCAGATTTATTTTTAGATTAATTCAATTAAGAAGCAATATGTTAAAAATGAGGTGTACAAAATTTATTCAAAAATTTATTTTATCATGCTTACAAAACTTACCTAACATAAGAATCAGCAGCAGATTTTTCCCAGCCTTCGTCATCATTTTCATCAGTAGTAGTATGGCCATTGTTAGTAGCACCTACATGACCGTTAGTTCTTCCATTATGGTAGCCATTTGAATCCTAAAATAGTTATTATTCGCACCGTATTATATTCGTAGAAAACTGGATATAATACGATACGATACATGATTTTTAGTGTAGCTGAGAATTGGTTCATATCTCTTAGATATTAATCTATTTCGAAGCAACTCTATAATTAGGGATGGGAAATGGAAAAAAGATTGATTTTAAAAAAACTCAGAAATTAAAAAGGTAAAAACATTTATAAGAAGTTCCATAATGTTTAAATGTAATGGATTATTTTTAAAGGAAGCAGCTTATAGTGCCTAATAAAACATGACGTTGTACAATACAAATGACCAATGATAGGCCAGTAACATTTTACCATCAGTCAATTAAAATGTATACTGGCCTATCATTGGTCATTTGTACCGTATGACGTCATTTTTTATTTGGCTTTATACGCTGTTTCCTTTAAAAGTTTTAAAAGATAATTATGAAAATTAATATAAACTGTTTTTACCTGTTGTTGGCTAATTACAATCTGTGGAATGTTATTGTCCTTGCTGGAGTCGGGTTGGGGGATTAGGGTTTCTAGATTGTTGTTTCCTTCCATCTAGATAGATAGATAGATAATAGAACTGATGGTTGGGTGATTAGGGTTTCTAGAATGTTTTTTGCTTCAATCTAGATAGATAGATAGATAAAAGAACAGAGGGTTGGGGTATTAGGGTTTCTAGATTGTTGTTTCCTTCCATGTAGATAGATAGATAGATAATAGAACAGAGTGTTGGGGGATTAGGGTTTCTAGATTGTTGTTTCCTTCCATCTAGATAGATAGATAGATAAAAGAACAGAGGGTTGGGGGATTAGGGTGTCTAGATTGTTGTTTCCTTCAATCTAGATAGATAGATAGATAACAGAACAGAGGGTTGGGGGATTAGGGTTTCTAGATTGTTGTTTCCTTCCATCTAGATAGATAGATAGATAATAGAACAGATAGTTAGGGTAAAAGAGAATCTCTCATTATTTTATTTGTTAAATGTTTAGTTAAATTAAAAATTCAATTTAGATAGAAATTTTAAGAATCTAGTTATGATAAAAAGTTTTCTTGACTTGGCAGGAACTATCGATAAAAGAGTACCTTGAGGTATATACTTGGTAATGAATAGCCAAGAAGGTTTAAGGGCATCGCAAGGTTAGGGAACACCTGAAGGGTGAGACGTAGGAACCACTTCTACTCCCCAACTTTTTAAAGATTTATAAAGAAATAAGATGCTGGGGGTTTCTTTTTGATCAAATATTACTTTTTGTGAAAGTACTATGAAGTTTCATGCAAAGAGGAAGTAAAATTAAACACTAATATTGACAATATTCATTTATTGCATCGTATTATTGACAGCTTTTCGCAGATATTAAATTAAAACTGGTCGTAATTTTATGATTTAACATTCGTTCGAAGAAAATTGTCTGTAATACATTGATATACATAATTTTTTAGTATGGCTAAGAACCGGTTCTAATCAAGTGGAAATTGATCTGTTTCTAGGCCTTACTGGAAAATGTAATTTACCTGGAGTTCATCAAGCACCATATTAGCAGATCTTGTTCCAAGCTTTGCCAATTCTGATTTCAATATTTCCTGGAAAAAAAACATATGAAATAACTATTATGCCTCTTAAAACCAATTTTATTCAGTAATATAATATTTAAAGATTAATTTTTTCTCTCCTCTAAATCCTATTTAGGGGGGCTTCTAAAATACTTATTCAAGGTGGGAGGGGGTTGGGTCTGTCTCTGAAACTATAAGATGATATACCCATTTTATACATATGGATACCATACTATGGCCTTGATAACTATTACACCAAAAATAATAGATCTTTCTCAGTGATAATCATTCTCATTTGTTAAACTAAAATATTGATTACAAAATTAATGTATAATTAATATTCTTTAAAAAGAAATATTTTTAGATAAAAGGTTTCGTGATTTTAAAAAATAATATTCTTTGGGCGATTATTTTACACCTTTGCAATTTGTGTTTCAAATATTCTGTTTGCTTCATTACTTCCTTTTTCTTTGTAGCTGAAAGATATTTATACATAATGTGTATTTTTAGAATAAGTTATGTCATGGGAAAGATATTTAGCACAGTATACAGAGATGAGAATATGAAAAGAACTCTACTTATGCAGCTCTGTTGGGAAAGAAATTGAAAATAAGAGGGGGGGGGGGTTATTTTATTGTTACTTAAGGTCAAAACTACCCCTTAATTTTAAAAAATATCTTTATAAATTTATTGAAAGAATTAAAACATATTATTTTTAGATTAGTTTGATAAATTGGGGTATATATGCTAAAATTAATAGTTAATGCCAAACCTATTCTATCCTAAATCAATTCAAAGTCGTCACTGGAAATTTTGGATACGCAAAATGTATGTAGAAAAATATCTCCTCCCAAAATTTGTGTGTAATTTATAACAATACTAGCGGCTTCACCCCTAGCCTCTAGGGGCTTCGCCCTATGAGGTAAATGGAATTCAACCCCTCTATATATGATTTGTTTTTAAAAAATAGGATCTGCTTCAGGTTGACGCCTTGATGCCTAGCCAATAAAAGGGAGTTGGAGGATTTTTTGTTTTTGAGGGTTGGTAGTGTCCCACCCCCCAAGAAAATAACTTAAAACTACCACAGGACAAATAGGTATATACCCTGAAGAGTAGAATCCATTCGGTTCAGTGGTTACCGAGATCTTAAGGGACAGACGGACAGACAGACATCGTTCTACTTTGTATTATAGAAGTCAATTTGCAATATGTTTTACGATTTGTCTGGATATTTGTTGTATGTTTTTTCATTGTTTTTAAAAGTAAAGCTTTTCTTTAAATAAGGTCGGTCCGTACGTCCGTAACGGTTAACTCTTTTCGTTAATTTAGGTATGTTAAAATTGTCCAACCGATTTCAAACTATGCATGGTGATTGCTTTAGTAGTGAAGTACGATTTAAAAAGCAACTCTATAATCGTTACCAGAATGTTCGTACGTCAAATTTAAACATGTTGATTTTAATCATTTTTAATAACAAGTTTTTATGCATTATAATTTCTGATTGATCTAATTTTAAGAATACTGATTCCTAGGAGAACAATATACAATGTTATGAGCAAATCATCTCTATAATCAAGTCTTAAAAATGTAAGTGAGTACTTAAACATTATCCTGCATGTAAACAGTTTTACAACAAATTTACTTATTATTTTGTTTCGAATTCTATACATTTATATTCTATTTATTCAGTTCTGAAGTGTTTATGTTCGTTTGTCCTACCGTTTCAGAGCTTCGCTTTTAGGGATGTTGTCATCCTTGTTTTATGAAATTTATTGATTTTGTACATGTCTTGAAAAGATAATTATCGATTTTTTAATACCTTTCTCTCTATCTCTCTTTTCTCCAAAACCGTTTATCCCTAATTTATCTATTTTTCCAGAGATTCAATCTCCCTTTTTCTATCTTTCTCAATACCTCTGAAAAGATAATTATCGATTTTTTAATACCTTTCTCTCTATCTCTCTTTTCTCCAAAACCGTTTAACCCTAATTTATCTATTTTTCCATGGATTTAATCTACCTTTTTCTATCTTTCTTAATACCTCTGGGAGGACGATTCATAACAACGTGGGGCCATTCCTTTAAAGTAGGTTCAAATGCACAAACGTCCCGTTGGAAGGCCTTACAGTGCATGGTAAATGAAATGCGAGACTGTTATTGTTCAAGCCTTTCCCTCTACTCTTACTATTGATTTTAACTACGCTTCTGACATAGCTTCGGGAGGTACAACTTTTAAGGTCTTTAGTTATGACTCGTTCGAAGCTGATTATTCTGACCCTTTCTTTTTCTTTGTCTCTCTCTCTCTCTCTCTCTCTCTCTCTCTCTCTCTCTCTTTCTCTTTTTCTTTTCTTTCTAACTCTCTCTCTCTTTTTCTCTTTTGTTCGTTCTTTCTTTTTAAGATTAATCTTTTTTTTCAGTATTTATGACTTATGTTAATTTTAACTTTTTGAAAATATGTGTATTAAAGATACGCAAAAGGTAAAGAAAATTGCCGCCCATTTTTCAAAGCACCTAATGATATTTTCAACAAGTTTGACAGTGTTCATGAAAGCGCAAAAAAGTTCAAAATTTGCCTTGAAGGATGAGATTGGTCTAGGAAAGACGCTTAGTTTGTAAAAAATACCAGCGGCTGTGCCCCTAGCATCAATATTCAATGGGGTAAAAAATAGCCTTAAACCATCTCAAGGTTAAAATCTAAAACAAAATACCGGTACCTATATGAAGCTTTCCTTAAAAGGAGTATTCAATCAATTCAGTATTTACTAAAGAAACTTACTACTTTATATAATAGGATTTCAAAAGTGATCAAAAATATATAAAATCACAAAAACGACTAAATATTTAAAACCAATACAAAAATAAGTAATTCTGAATTCAGTCGCTGACTTACAAACTAAGTTTAACTAAATGTAGAAAAGTTTTGCTTTAAACATTTTGAGACTTCTAATGTATAAAAATAATTAGGCCTAGAATGTATATCTTTGTTTCAAATTTCAAGGTTCGGCTTAGCTGACCTTCAAACATAAAAAGAAAATAGTACATGAGAATATGAGAGCATACAGGGTGCCTTATCTTGTAATAGGTATCCTATTATATGAAATAGTAAGTGTTTTTTGTCTGTCCCAAAGGATCTCGCTAACCGCTGAACCGATATTGTTCTCTATTACAGTGAAGCTTCTTATAACTCTTTTTATAACTCAAATTTAAAATGGGATGAGGTCGACTTTTTCCCCTCCTAAGTGCCCCTAGAGGCTTCTAGGGGCGTAGCCGATAGTAATTACATAATATAATATAATAATCGTTCATTAAAACATGTTAAGAATTTTCCTATCGATTTCAAACTTTGCATGATGATTCCTTTAATAGTTAGGTATGATTTAGAAAGCGTAGCAACTCTATAAGCGTTACCAGAGTGTCCGTACGTCCATTTAAGACATCTTGATTTTTAACCTTTTTGACAACATTTTTTTATGATTTATAATTAATTATCCTATTCATCTGATTTTTTTAAATTTGTGTTCTGATTATTTAGTTATGACCCTCTACAAGTGTTAATATTCGGTTATCCTAACGTTTCAGAGCTTGTTGTCATCCTTGTTAATTTAGAAATAGCTCTGTTAACCATGAAGAACTTTTTACTGCAGACCCTGTATTAAAAGATGTAGAGACAGATAAATTGTAAAAAGTATTATTCAAAGATAAGTTTCAGTTTGAATGAGACATCTCTCTTAGGCTAATAGATTAAGCGATTGACATTTACATATATAGATAAGCAACTTTGGACAAAGGCCATCCAATTAAAAAAATTTAAAAAAGACAATTTAGTAAAAAATCATATTAATGTGATTAAAAAGTATAGTTATAAAAAAAATTAATATCACATGGATATTACACCAGATTATCATGTACTCTAAAAAAGTGAAACTTGTAGCTGGCTACAATAACGATCACTCCCATCCGACCCCTTTACTCCATCGTCTCCCATTTAAATGGATCTATCCAATAAATGATGTCCATGTTAGCAACCAATGACAATTTTTCCTTTTTCATAATATCCATATTCTATATTCATTGTTTAAAAATATGTTTAAACTGTTTGTCCTCAAATTGTTTTGAATTTTTTGGTTTTTGGGAAGTTTTTTTTTGTCCTAATCTAGTCCATAGTATGAAAATAAAGCGGCTATTGTATCCTTAAATTAATGTTTACATAAGGCTGAAAAATAATCCTGGCGTTTCATGAAAAAAGTAAAACTGTACAAATAACCCAAAGAACAAAAGAAAATAATTCTTATTCATAAGAAGGATTTTTTTCCACGCTTTTTCTATTCTTTGATGCAATAAAAACCTCTTGAATGGCTATGCTAATACTTCTAAAGATCATAATTTTACTATTTTCAAGCAACTTTTTTTGTTACAGAGTATTGCTAAGAATAGGAATGTTCTTGTACAAAAAAAAGTAATGGTAAAATAATCTGAAAAAATTTTCACGGTTGATTTGGGTGATTAAGCTTACATAATTATTACTATTTCATGTGCTTTTTGTACGGATTTAAAACATTTTTATTTTATTTATAATGAATTTCAATGTTTAATAAATGTCTAATTTCTATTTCTATTAATTAACCCATTAATATCCACTCCAAGAATTACTTAAAAATTTAAACTTTTTCAGACATACTCTACTTACTATGGATGGTATGCATGCAAATCAAAAGAAATTTTTTTATTATGACCATTATGACAGAAAATATGACCACGTAAATAAATTGACGTTTGGCCACTCTCTACCCCGTTATCAGATGATAGAAAATAACACATTGACTACTAAAATTGATAACAAAAACGTTATTTATGTTTCTTAATTCATAGTAAAAGTTATTTACTTTTATTTCTGATGGTACAAAATAAGAAAATGGTTTTAAAAAAACATTTCTTTTTTAATTATATAGCTTAGTAACAAATAAAACAGGGAGGGGGGTCTTTTTT
>LS043825.1:9353-20074 GCA_900241095.1 Acartia tonsa | reverse complement strand
CAATAAATTCAGGGGCCTGATTCATAAAACTTTTACCAGATTAAGAATAAGCAGCTAGGAGGTGGCAATGATCGCAGCGTTATAAACACGTTTTCTCATTCGTTGACTTAAAACTTTGAGGACTTTTATTAAATCTTGATTGGATTGAACAAACTAGTTAAGTCCAAACTTTTTAACAATAATTTTAATCTATATAACTTTTTATAATGATTGGAAATATATTAATTTATCGTCTTTTGAAATTGACTTGAACACCTTTATAATATGAGGTTGTACTACTAGAGTATATTTTAGTATTTTGGTAAGATAAAATGCTTTGTTTATGTCAAAAAAAAATATTTTTGCTCTTTACCTGGATGACCCTGCCAGGTTTGCTGGTTTTCTGTGCCCGCCAGAATGGAGATATTTAAAAAATTTTAACTCTCAGTTATGTGTCATACCCATACTTAAAAAGTCACGCAGTCTGGGCTCTTTATCTTTCACACACAGAAAATGAGATAAAAAAAACCGGAGGGGGGGGGGGCGTTAAAAAAAAGTGCTTTTAGATCTATACTACACAACAAGAACAAACTTCTTAAGCCTAGTTCACAAAAGACAAAGGTCGACCTCTGGAAATTTTAGGTCGACCTAAAATAGCTTTAGGTTGACTGATTTTTTAAAGGCATTTGTTAGTTGGGCATTAGTAGAAATTATATTTTGCTTTATTCAAGCCTTCTCGATTTTGAGAGTTTTGATAGTTTCTGACAGGTATTATCAGTACTTGTTTAACAATACATTGATGATTGATACCAGAACCTATTTCTTGTTTGTTAAACAATTTTTTAAAGAAGGTCTCTTCTTTTTTTAAGGTGTTTTCTTATTTAGAATCTAATTCAGATGATCTTTACAGACCTGCATTTTTTCAATCTTTAGGATCTTGCAGTCAAACAAATATTACAATTGCATTTCTGATCTAATCAATTTCAATTTGTGTTTTGTTAACAATGTACATGGATGAAAAACATTCCTGTTGATGAGGGCAGTTTTGCCTACAAAACATTGAATAAATTTAAAAGTTTGATGCCTTGAGTTTTTCATTCTGATGATTTTACATGTTGGGTCCGTAACCATTCATCCAACTTAGCATTTATGATCTGTTTTATCATCTGAACAGGTATTTCTTTGCAGAATAAGATCTTCATAATTCAGAATAGCAAGTAATTTAGTTAAATTACCAGTATTTTTTTTTGCAGTACTTAAGATATTTAAACATGTACTGCATGTGCCAGTTAGAAACACAGGGTTTTTAATGTTATAGTTCACATTCATTAAATATACAGAAACTCTCAAATGATTAATATTGATAAGGCTTGAATAAAGTGAAATGTATTTTCTACTAAGAAGTTTGTTCTTGTTGTGTAGTATAGCTCTAACCGCGCGTTTGAGAATTAAAAATACTACATAAACTATTTGAAAAATTTAAACCCAGCAGCCAAGAAAATGTATTTTGAAAAAAGTCATAGTAGGGAAGGTACAGCTACGATTTAAGTAAGATAGGTTATGAACTCACAATACCTTCCTAGAACACCCCTGCTAGTTAGTTTCTTTGGCGTGCTCAGGTAAACCTGTACCTGGCTTGAGCTAGCTGTGTCTAGAAGCAAAATTAAATCCTTATTTTTGTCAGAAACTTAAGCTGCCAGTAACTGATAACATTTTTTTAAAATAAAAACACTCCTTTTCATAGTCAAAAGTAATACAGATGCTCAGCTGTGATTGGTTGTTCAGAAGATTTAGTGCAGAGTCAGCCTTCTGATTAGCTAGAAAATCTAACGGCTGGCATTCTCACACTACAGTACTCTCAGTACAACGTAAATTAAACTGAATTTCTTTTTATGATTTTGACCATAAAGAAGGGTGTTTTATTGTAAAAATGTTACAGTTACTGGCAACCTAAGTTTTTGCCAAAAATAAGCTTATAATTTTCTTTCTAGGCGACGTATTTTAATAAATCTTTAATATTAATGATGAAAAACATTAAAAATGTTCATTGTACTAAAAATTCATTTTAAAATGTCTATACATTTTTTGTTATTGAAGCTGGTGGCTTCAAATTTTAGGTATTGGCTCTACTCATGGCTGTCTTTCAGTAATTAAAGCGGTATATGTCTTGCAGGGTTCCTTTAACATCCCTAATTAGTCTATTTCAAACTGAATAACTTACCAAAGTTTTGGTTTCCTTATGGAATATTTCTTATTATCTGGTTTTGGCACATCAATTTTTGTAGCTGGTGCCTTTATCTTCATACTTTTTAAACAGATAAGTGGACGACCAATCTCATTTTCCAAAACTAACCTGACCTATAATGATAAAGTATTTCATATGTTTTAATAATTATCATTTTTGCCTATTTGTGCCTATTCATTAAAAATCTGATTTTATTTAGTTTATTTGCCAACATAAAAACGTATTCTTTACTATCTTCCTATGAAAAATTTACCTGATTTTTAATTTTTTCATAGTAAGCATTTTCTTTTATAGCTTGAATGTCACTGACAGAGAGACCAATGGTGAGGTTCATAAGAATGATGGAGATGAATATAAGAATAATGATGTACATAACCACAGTTGTGGCTGGAAATGTAACCTAAATATTTAAGGTTTTATTAGTAATTTGATTGATATTGTTTTACAATTCAGGAATTATGCAAATATAAGCAATGATCATAAACAAATGCTTTGTTGAATTCAATTTGTCCAAAATTAAATCATAATTAAACAAGATGAAAGTATTAATTAATTACAAAAAAAAATTGATAAAATTAAAAGAGTATTTTTCATGTTGAAAATTGATTATGATAATTTTAAGGATTAAAATAGTATTTTAAAAAGTTAATATAATAAAACATTAAAATCAAATGCCTTAGTTTGAGCTTTTTTCCTTTGGTAATTTAATCCTAATATTGACTTTGATTTAATATGCTGTAAATTTATGAGAGAACAAAGGAACAGGGAAATCTTATGCAAATTTTCCTAGAGACATTTTTATTGTGTTCATAAAATTTTGTGAAATTTTAATTAAAGATTTCATAAATGCTATTACTTTTTTAAAAAAATAATTACTATGTATTTTTTCATAAACAAAATTTAATCAAAGGACTTCCATAAGAAACCGCCTGAAAAAAAAACATTTCTATTGAGTTTTGGAAAAAAAACCTCCTTAAGAAGTGTTTAAATGTCGTCTTAGTGTTCAAAATATTGTATTTTTTGGCTCTTTTGTTTCTGCTAGCGAAATATAAACAATGATGAGATTTGTTTTTTTAAGAGATAGCTTTGTAAATTAAAAATTGTTTTAGTATATTAAAATACATTATATTAATAAAACGTTATTTTATATATATATATATATGTATATACTATATGAAGCTAGCTTTTTAACAAGAAAGTGAGAAAAAAAAAACGTAATCTCAGAATTTTTTTTTTCTGCTATGATTGTGTCTATGTATTATTCCTATTGGTCATATTAAGTGATTGGGGATATAGACATCCTATCTTTAAAATACCAGCGGTTTTTATTGTAAAATATCTATAACTGTCCAGAAAGCGGAAAAAACTTAATTTTCTTTGATTAAATTTTTTGTTTAAAAAAAACACAGTATTAATCAAAATTTTAAAAAATTAACATCATTTTTAAAATCTACATAAAATAAATCTCAAATATATTGTACAAACATATTACAGGGATAAGGGATACGGTATTTGCAGAAGATTTCCTAGGTCCTTTGTTTAAAAAAGGATATACATTTTCACAAAAAAATGTATAAAACTTACAGGGTCTTCATCAAGAAATATATTTCCATAGTCAAATTCTCCAGTTGCCATTGTCAACATTTTGAGATATGTCCAACCTAAGGTTTTGAAAGCATCCTAAAAGGATCAATAATAGATTACAAGATTAATAGTATTTTACCTTATTGAATAATTTTTCATGATTTAAGTTTATTATGATATATTTAACTATCAGCAATCACTCTAAGTATGTAGGAAGCCCAGTGACATAATGTAATGAAAGTTAACTTTTTGTTTGAATTATTTCTGAAATATTTTTGAATTAAACATCAGAAACAGTATAAAATAAGTATTAGCATAATTTGCGATTAAATACATTATAATATAATGATAAAACAATCAAAAATATTACAGTACGCCATGTTTTTTTTTGTATTTAAACCTTTCACTATAAAGCATGCCTGAAGAAAATACCTGTTTTTTCTGAATTACTAACAGCATTGTTTGATATTTCCTTCAGATATGCTTTATGAGGTTTAAAGTCCTATTATTTTATAGAATGTTGATTATAAAATAAGAACAGGAGACCTGTTGAAATAGAAGAACATGCATTCCTACAGTAAAGGCCCAAAGAACAAGTGCAAATATAAATGCAGCTTTTACTATAGTCTTAAAAATCTCATAAACCATGACCAAATAATTTCCAAATATAGGAAACCATCTGAAATATAATTATTCTTAGGTTGAGGCTTAAAAAAATTAGAATTAGCTAAAAATAGCCAAATTTAATAAATCATATAAAAAATATGATGTTTTTTTAATATTTACTGTCCATCCTCTCCCCTGGCCTTTAGATGTATCTATAAATAATAACTAATATCTAACAAATATTGCTTTTGATTTATATTTTTTTTTGACAAGGAAAAAAATTTAACTTCTTACTGTAGATATCCTAGAAGATTCAACCATGAACTTGTTAACAATATTGAAATAGCAGGCCACTTCCAGCACTTGAAATGAAATTACAAATCAAGTATAAACCAAACTCTTTCAAAAATTAACATAAATTTGCAACATGTTACAAAAATTGTCTACTTCTTTTCATTCCAGCATATGGCTTTTGATCAGAAAATATTTAAAAGAATAAACTGAAAGTTAACATATAATATACTTTTGATGATTAACATTATCAAATTATAACATTATATCATTATAGCCGGCAGCCAAACTAAATCCTAACATATTTCTTCCTATGTCTTATAACTAAAGATTCTTGCCAGAAAAGAAAAAATAACTTACATAAGCAGAAGTGCATGTGGAATAATATGAAATTTTATCAAATCCATCAAGGTTGATGTTGATTGTCATAAACAAAGCAAAAAGATACAAGAAAACATCCAAATGATTTGTCAGGTTTTTTATATACTTTGCTCCACCCTAGAATTTTGAAGTGTTAATTATTTTGAACAAATAATTATACAGTAAATGCAGCACACAAAAAATTGAGTGGCTGATTTTATTATCTTTCTTTCATTTTCATTTTCCTTTACTTCCCTTACTCCTCTTTTTCCTTCTCTGTCCAATTACTTGATCTCCCTTCTCCTTTTTAACTTTCCTACTCCCCTTTACTTTCTCTTCACTTTTTATTTCTTCCCCTTTCACTTGCCCTTTTCTCACCACTGACTTTCCTTTCATTTGCTTGTAATAATCTGGTTGAGTGTAAAGAAATAAACATTACCCTTAGCAGTTGACTAAACTCAATAGCCAGACCAGCTGAAGTTGTTACCACAACAAATAAGATACTCCATTCTTGCATTTGATAATCTATTCTATATCAATTAAATATAAACAGTTATATTTCTCTTATTACACAAAACTGTGTGCAAAGAAAATTTTCAAATAAATACATTGTTGAATAAAATAATGAAAATGTTTCTAAGTAAAAACTTATTTAAAAGAGACATGCAATAAATACACCGCTCTAACTGCAGAAAGACTTCCACTTCAATAACAAAAAAGTTCTAGGCAATTTAAAATAAATGTCCACACCTAATGATAGAAGCTTAGAATTCAAATTACATTGTCTAGAAACATATTTTACAGCAAGTTAGGTTGCCTCTAACTGTTTACAATTTTACAATAAAAACATAACCTTTGATAGTAAAAATCTCTCAAAAATTTTATTAGCAGAAAAAATGAAACAAATACAATTATCTACAGATGCTTGACTGTGATTAGTTGTTAAGCGGATTTAGCCTTCTGATTGGCTGGAAATACTTCAAGCTAGAATTCTTACACCATAGTACTCACAGTACAATGCAACATTAAACTGAATTTTGTTTAATGATTTTAAATGTGAAATAGGGTGTTTTTATCGTAAAAATGTAATCAGTTACAGGCATCCTAACTTTCTGCTAAAAATAAACTTTATATTTTGCTTCTAGGTAACTTGATTAAAGTTCTATCCTGATATGTGGAAACTTTTAAAATTTTCATATACTTAAAATTTCATTTTGTTATCTTTTCTTGTTATAAGTTCAACTTACTCAAACTGTTCATCAAAGTCTTGATCATCAAAGGAATACAATGATCTTGACTTATCCTTAACGTAGAGTGTGATTTCTTTAAATATCTTTTTTTGTATTATAAATAACATAGGCATGAATCGTAATAAAAAAAAATTTTGAAAAATTTATTTTTGGACAAATGTTCATAGTTTAAACCTTATTAGAATCTGCAAATATTCTTTGTAAAAGTTTAATCATTGTTTATTTAGAACTAAAACGATTAAATTTTTTTATAAACAATAGTATTTATATCTATACTAGCGGCTTCGCCCCTAGCCTCTAGGGGCTTTGCCCCAAAAGGTTTGATCAAACCAATTTTTCGGATTTTAGATTTAAAAAAAAAATTTCTTTTGGGGGGGGTAGTCAACCCCACTATTTAAATTTTAGTATAAAAAAAAAATTTGGGGGGTGGGTGGTATTTTTTTATTCTTTGGGGGGGTTGGGGGTGTCCCACCCACCAAGAAAATAGTTACAAACCTTTCCAGGACCTATGAGAAGCTACCCTGTAAAGGAGAACCCGATCGGTTCAGCGGTTAGCAAGATCCTTCGCTACAAACAAACAAACAAACAGACAGACATCGTTCTACTTTGTATTATAGATATCAAATTGTCCCCCCCCCCCTTAGAAAAATTTTGTTAAAATTTTGGCTCCCAGCCAAAATATGGTTGATGCATGCAAAAAAATGACCCATGCAAAGTATTTTTTTTTGTAAAGCAAAAATTGCGCCCACACAAGCACTGTAAGTTTTTAAAATCTATAAAAAATAGCTGTTTTTAAAATTTTTGTGTGACCTAAATTTAAAATGTTTTTACAAAATTTCAATTCTAGTGTGGTGGTATATACCTGAAATTTACCAAAAAAATGGGGGGCAGTCTATTATAACATATAAAGGTGTAGCAAGTAATCTTTTAAAGTCAAAATTGTCAAATTTGCATACATATATAATAGGGTTGGGTCTGATACCAGATATCTGGTTGATTTATATTGCTTGATATCATTTATGTGGCTGGACATCTGGTTATTCGGCCAGATATTCTGTAATTTACTGGATACCAATATCTGGCATTAAAAATTTGCCAGATATCCAGTATCTGGCCAAAAATTATCCAGCCTTGGAAATTCCTTGAGGAGTAGAATCAGGAATTTTTGTCCTTTTTAAAATATCTTGTTCCTAGGCTGAGAAAATTTACAAGAAAACCCCTTCAAATTGGACAATTCTTAGTAAGCCCTAAATAATGGTGGTTGCTTAGTCATTTCTAAGGCTAGGATTGAGATATTTTGAAATGGACAAAAGTTCATGATTCTACTCCTCAAGGCCTTTCCTGGGATCACCATGAAGCCATAGTTCTGATTCAATAAATGTCATGTCTTTTTGCAGATTTCAAAAACTTTGAATAACAGCAAAAATATTTTGCTCGGGTCATTTTTTTGCATAATTGCATAAATCATCCACATTTTATCAAAGCTTTTCCAGGGTGGGACAAGCTAATAAATATATATCTTTTGTATTATATTAAAAATTCAATCTTTTACCTTCAGTGTCAAATTTGTTAAGCCATAATTAGTAATTGCTGATACAAAGAGGATATAAACAACAAGCTAAAATATTAAATTATCATTTAGGTCATTAAGAGATTGTATAATGTAAATCATGTTATCATGACAATATTTATTTTTACTTAAATTACCCTCATTTTTGAAGATTAGTAATTAGATGCAATTCTAAGATGTAATGCTATACTATAATACCTGAAACACTAGAAATTCCCTTCTTGAAGTATCCCATTTGTTTCTAAACAATATCAATAAACCTATTAATCTAAGTGGCCCATATGAACCTGCTTACATTGAATTTGATGTTAATTCTTTTGGAGTTGATTCCAGAGTTTTCAAATTTATTCCATAAAATATACCAATTAAAACTTTTTCTTTAATAAGCAAGGTTTAAAGTTGGGGAAATAGTGGCACAGAAGCACTTCACATTTTTTATTACTGTTTAATATTCAATATATATTAACATATATAAAACTTACCTGATAAGTGCTGTAACTACAGGGTGTTTCAAAAGGTTCATTCTCTTGTATTTAACCATTAAATTTAGGGGATGGTTTTGAATTCTAAGAATATATATTTTTTTAATATTTACTAAAATTATATAATAGAATTATTTACCTTAAACTTTGCCTATCTGTGTAAGGAGCTCCTGTTTGTTTGTAAACATATTTCTTTTTATTCTTATTCTGTTAATGAAAAAGAATAATTTAATTATTAAAATAACAACAAAGATTAATATAATTTTGTGTGAAAATGTATACAAGTAGCTTTAAAGGAAGCCTGAATGAAATACAACCTTTCAGTTGCTGAAAGACTGCTACAAGTGGACCCAATACACAAAATTTGAAGCCTTCAGCTTTAATAACATAGGCACAAAAAATGATATTTTTAGTTACATGAAAAGTTTGAAAGATTGCAATTGCTAATGCTAGAAATTTCAGTTTTAAATTTATGTCGCCTAGACACAAAAATATAATCTTATCTTTGTCAGAAACTTAAGGTGCCTGTAACTGATTACATTTTAAAAAAAAAAAACATTACTTTTCATAGTCAAAATCTCTGAAAAAATTTGGGTTTAACTTTTTGATTGTAAGAAGAAAATCATAACGGGAAAAAATGAAACTAATACAAGCAAAGCTGTGATTAGTTTTTGAGCTGATTTGGCCCTCTGATTGGCTTGAAATGCTACAGTACTCTCGGTTTAACACTTTGTTAACTTACTTTGTTAAAAGATTTGACTATGAAAATGGGTGTTTTATTGAAAAAAATGATTAGTTCCTGGTTACCTAACTTTCTAGGTTTGAATCTCAGTCCAACACCGATTCATAACAAAAGACGTTAAAAATGATTTCCCCTGCTACTATGTCAGATGTGCGACGTAAATAGTCAGAATGAGGGGAATGCCTTGGCACAAAACAGGCACAACTTGCTACTATGCACAGTTGGGATTTCTCAGACAAAGGTTGTGCATCTTAGAGAGTTGGTTGTCTGATTGGTGAATGGACGCTTTACACTGCAATTACAAATATTGTATGTATGTTCCAAGGTGAGTGGAGAGAGGTCTAGTACCCGAAGCGACAGCTCTTACCTAACTTTCTGCTAAAATAAGCTTATAACTTTGTTTCTAGGCAACACAATTTAATTTGTGAATTTCTAACATGAGCAATGGAAATCTTTCAAGTTTTCATGTAACTTAAAATGTCAATTTTGAAATGTCTAGAACATTTTTGTTATTAAAGCTCAAGGCTTCAAATTTGGTGTTTTGGGTCTACTTGTGGCAGTCTTTCATGACCTTTATAAACCTTTATAATACTTATCCTCAAGATTGTGAATTTACTGCTTTGATATGGTATAACCTACCCAACTAAAACAAAATGAGTCTTCAAGACACTCTACATCCCATTGTTTTGTTTTCTTGTTTCCTTTTGTTTCATTGCCCATCCTGTAATTATATTTGTTAGTAGACCATCCTAATATATATAGTTAATTGTTTAACTTACCCAAAGAAGATAAAGATTTGATCTCACCTTTTGATATTATCTAGTACTTTCATTGCCTGATTGGGGTGGTGTTTGATAAGTTCTCTCATTGGTGTTGTAGCATGTCCACTAATATAGCAACAAAAATATATAATAATTTTTGGGTATAGTTTGTCATTTCAATTATAGTTGCTAATAGTTTATTTTATTTATTGAGGATAAAGAGGGTAATACCTTGCTTGGATATGTAAAATACATTTGATATTATAACTACATTACAGAGTTTTGAATGAGTTTGTTATTCAAAAATTCTAAGGATATTCTTTTTTTAATTGATTGATCTATTCTACTTACACATCTGTTGTCCAAACATCTTTCAAGGCCTTCATATCATTCTTGGCATCATGGTCTATTATTGTCTCAATTACTTTTCTATGAATCAAAAAAATATATGATGCCAATACAAATCATTGCAATTTATTCAAAACATACTTTTGGAATTTAACTTTTTTTACCTATTTTTTGATCTTATGGCTTCAAAAAGAGCATTGGAGTTTTCAGTTTTTAATGGGAAACCAAATTCTATCATCATATTAACTAACTATAAAATAAAAAAAGTAATTAAAATTTTAGTATATCTATAATACAAAGTAGCTTGATGTCTGTCTGTCCGTCTGAAGCTTAAGATCTCGGTAACCACTGAACTGATTGGATATACTCTTCAGGGTATATACCTATTGGTCCTTAGGTGGTTTTAAGCTATTTTCTTAGGGGGTAAGACACCCCCCGGGGGGGGGGGGGGGGGGGGGGGGGGGGGGGGGGGGGGGGGGGGGGGGGGGGGGGGGGGGGGGGGG